>ML265874.1:231177-256294 GCA_005239495.1 Nicotiana undulata | reverse complement strand
TGATATCGTTGTTATGCAAAAAAATGAGTGTGAGGAAACATTCAGTGATACTTAAAGTAACCGAAAGATATCTGTATTCCGTCACTCCGCAAGGGGTTGCCTTTTACTCAGAGTTTAACATCGACGATGATGAAACTTTGAGGGATGTTCTAAGGAATCCGGATGAATACCGGGAATTTCTTGTAATCAAAATGTTGGATATGTACGTCGGTCGAAGACGTTCCCAACAATGAGGTTCCGGATGAAAGAGTTTGCCTTGATTTAAACGTATCACCGCCGGCAAATGAGCAGCGAGGAAATAATTTCTCTCCTACTTTACATAATTCACAAGAATAGTGGTAAACTTCAATTTTCCTTTGTGTTACGATGTACATTTTTATTGTATTGAATTTGTATTAACGCTCATATATTTCACAGAAGGTACCAGCCGGATATGAATTTTACAAGTTATGAACCCAAGCATAGTTTTGGTGTGTTGGATCATGGTGGTCCATCCGAGAGTCATCTATGAAAATGTCGATCATGGAATTTCATCATATTACGACTTGTAAGTGAAGTGATATAGCTTTATGGAAAGTATTTATTAATTTCAGAAGCTTATTATTTTGTTGGTTGTGCAGTGAAAACGAGCAAGTTGAACCACATGTACTTACTCAATTTCTCAAAGACGACGTATTAAATCGGGATTTGGCGGATGCATAGAGTGAGGAAGAGAATAGTGATTATGACAACAATGATGATGAATCCGGAGACGAAACACCCTTACCTTGTNGAAGAGTGTACGAGTCCTAAGTGCCATTTCATTCAAGGGAGATTCCTTACCTTGATAACTTGCCAAGCATGACAGATGTGGAAGCTCTCACAAGGGAATTTGATGAAATTCGGACAACAATGTGTGATGAGTCTAGACCAACGGTGCTGGTAAAGGGCATGCTTTTTCCTGATAAAGCGCGTGTAAGCAGGGCTTGTAAAATGCACAACGTAAAAGAGTGTCGTGAGATGATGGTATGGGAGTCAAGTTCGGTGGTTTGCCGCAGGTGGTTTTGGCCATGTCATTGGATATTGCGTGCGAGCAAGAAGAAGATAGGTCTGTAGAAAGTGGGTAAATACATTCCCACCCACACATGCGAAATGGACACATTCAACGGGAATCACTTCAACTTGGATATAGAATTGATTTCTCTTGTCCTTATTCCACACCTCGAAATGTCCATAAGGTATAAAATCAAAGGGTGCATTACATCAGTCCACCAGGAATACGACCACACCATTACCAAAAGAAAGGGCATATCTCGGGCGCAAACAAGCGTTTGAAATTATTTATGGTAACTGGGATAAGTCATTTGCAGCACTACGCAGGTACATGGACGCACTTTAACCCCGGAACGGTTGTTGAATGGAATCTTGAGCGGAGTCCGGGAAAACCAGAATATATATTCAATTACGTGTTCTGGGCGTTTAAACCAGCAATTGATGGGTTTTCGCAATAATTTGGCATGCCACCTATCAAATCGTCGTTGTATGGCGTCTAGATGAACTATCAAATAAGAACACAAAATGTGAGTATGCGCAACACTAAGTTAATCTATACTAGGTAAGTTTCGGTACATATTTACATGTGCGCCCTCCAGCAGATCCAACACATCCCTGCAGAGGGGGAGATTATGATGAGCATCATACTCTCGTGCAAGTGTACGGCGGAGAACCCACCTCCTAGCTAGAGGGAGAAACATAGGTGGTACATTAGGAGGTAATTGTGGTAGAGGTGGATGAAACTGAAGGAACTTCTCGCAGGCCCAAACCTAACATACAAAGTTGACGTAAGGTTAAAGATAAATTCTAACTAGGTAGAATTGGAACTAATGAACAGATTATTCGAATATGTTGTCACCTGTAGAAGCGGCAGAAAACCACAAACGTCACTCTGGGTGCCCATGCTCGCCCGGAACATCTGCCTGTACATGTAGGCGAGAACAACAACACCCCCGATGTTAAAGGGTAACTCATCTAGCAACTGAATATGATGAAGAAATCGCAGGATGACTAGGTTCCCCGAAGTGTTCGGGAACAAGATCCCCCCAAATAATAAGAAGCAACAACAACCTCGTATACCGGGTAATATGTAGCTCGTCTGTATCGTCGGTGATGTCGGGGTGGAGTACCTCCAGGTGCTGTCTAATAGGGGTCAAACTCATCCGATTGGCCTCCGATGATGTAGTCTCGTCTTGTGGCCTGAAACCCGTGAGCAGTTGCAGCATGTCTAAATATTGTGCACGCGACATAGATCTCATAGCAAAAGGCATTAAAACGGCCATGCCATCTACGGTCCGGCCATATATAACCTCCACGTCCTGCAGCGTGATGGTGGCCTCGCCAATAGGCAGGTGGAAAGTGTGTGTCTCCGGTCGCCACCGCTCAATCAACGCCGTGATCAAAGACCAGTCGAGTTGCATCCGCCCGATCTGAATAATCCTATAGAATCACGTATCCTGCAGGCGCTGGACTACACGGGGATGGAGATCTCTATCCCTCAAAAAATCCCACAGGTCGCCCACTCTCCTAGCGCGAGAGTCTGGAACAGTAACTCTCCGTCCCATATATGGACGGACCTATGATCGCCTTGTAGCACTAATAGCTCAAGAGAGTAAGGGCCGGGATGTATAGGCGGCACGTCCATATCGTCAACTGTGAATTAAACAACATTAATTGTATGTTTAATATGTAAATTAAATAATTAATTTTTTGAGTTATACAATATTTTTTTTTGGTAACTAACTTCTTTTTATTAATCACCAAATAGTAATTACATATCAAAGCAAAGCTAACACAACTTGCTAATATTTTGTATACTCCTCATACTAAACTCCCTGGAAACATAAACTATACACAAAAAGTTTATTTCTAGGAGTAACTCTAACACTAACTATATATGCTATATCTTTTGAAATTTGCTCTACATTTCTGCTTTTCTTCTCAAATACTCTTCTGTTTCTTTCAAGCCATATATGATATACTACTTCTGCATACATCATTTTGAATACCATCGCACATGGAGACTTCCCTTTTGCTTCAGTAATGGACCATTGAAGAAATTGTTAGCAATTGCCATTTCCCAGCTTCTTCCTTCCAAGCCATCTACACATTTTGTTCCACACTTGAACTGCATATTCACATTGCCAGAATAGATGATCTCTTGTTTCCTTTTCTTTTTTACACATCACACAATCTGCTTCTACATTGATCTTCTAGTTAACTAACCTGTCACAAGTCATTAGCCTCTCCTGAATCATGAGCCACATAATGAATTTTGCCTTTGGTCTTGCTACATTTTGAAACATCATTGTCTTCCATTCCATTCTTCTGTAATCTCCAAGCAGGTGAAGGTATATTTGCCTGATCATACTCTTCTTCTGACTTGGTGAAAATTGTATATCTTCTAGGATATTGTGTGACTCAATAACTTTCCTTACCATCCAGCATGCTTGTTGAGGAACTATCATTGTCCTCACTTGCTGATTCTTTACATAATAAGCATGGATCTATCGGATCCATAATTTGTCCTGCTTATGAGCTAGATCCCAGCATGTGTTTTGCAATGGCTGGCTTGTTCCACAACTTCAAATTGATTATGTTGAGTCCACCACCTGCCTTTGGTAAGCACACTTTATCCCATGCTATCAAAGCTCTCTTTGTAATTTCATTTGTCCCAGACCAAACATAGGATCTACATATCCCCTCTACCACTTTAATCACCTTAGCTGGAAGGATAAACACTTGTTCCCAGAAAGCTTGCACCCCAAATAAAACACTCTGAACTAGCTGCACTCTGCCTATATAGGAAAGAGTTTTAGCAGTCCAAGAAGTAATTCTTTTAGTCATTTTTTCAATAAGTGGCTGTCATTGCATTAAGCTCAGCTTCTTTGTAGATAAAGGAACTCCTAGATACTTGAATGGGAGTTCTTCATTTGTAAGTCCTAAGCACTGCAAGATTTGTTGTTTGTTTGTCTCTTGAACACCTCCAAAATATGCTTCACTCTTGCTTAAATTAGCTTGTAATCCAGATGCTTGAGTGAACTGCTTGAACTTCTGTTGCATTGCTTGCAGAGATTTCAAATCACCCCTAGAAAATAGTAAAAGCTCATCTGCAAAACTTAGGTGAGTGATCCCAAGTTTTGCACACCTATGATGATATTTGAATTCTTTCTCCTCTTTCAAACTAGCTAGGTTCCTACTCAGATATTCCATAGCAATAGCAAAAAGGAAAGGTGACATGGGATCACCCTGCGAGGCTCGATATTTGAGGCCCAGTAGCACCAAGCTATCCTGATTTTAATATTTTTATAATTTCGTGTGTTTGTTTTATTAATTAAATTATTAGTTATTAATTATTTAATTGTATAAAATATATATATATATATATATATATATATATATATATATATATACCTATGGTTCCAGGCTCGATAGCTGAGTCCCAGTATTACCAACCTTTNTATTTAATTGTATAATATATATATATATATATATATATATATATATATATATATATACCTATGGTTCCAGGCTCGATAGCTGAGTCCCAGTATTACCAACCTTTCATGAATAATTATGTGTGTCAATTTTAATATTTTTATAATTTCGTGCGTTTGTTTTATAATTTTAATTATTAATTTTTAATTATTTAATTGTACAGTATATATACCTATGGGTTCCAGGCTCGATATTTGAGGCCGAGTAGCACCAAACTATCATTAATAATCATGTGTGTCAAATTCAATATTTTTATAATTTTGTCTATTTGTTTTATAATTTAAATTTTTAATTTTTAATTATTTAATTGTACAACATATATACCTATGGGTTCCAGGCTCGATATTTGAGGCTCAGTAGCACCAAACTATCATGAATAATTATGTGTGTCAAATTCAATATTTTTATAAATTTGTCTGTTTGTTTTATAATTTAAATTCTTAATTTTTAATTATTTAATTGTACAAAGTTTGTATTTTCATCTACCAGTATAAGAGATACTTAAACTAGAGGGATTCTACTCTAAAATACTCTACATTTTACTACGCTAAAAGGCTCTACATTGTACTACGCTTACTACGTTAAAAGATTCTACATTTTACTACGCTAATATATAATCTAAACAAAATATAAACAACAAATACATTTTAATTACATAACATTCACAAAAATACATATAAACCAGTAAAAGATATTAATTAACATTTTTATTAACAGAAAAAACTATTTCTCAATTTTACATTTTTTAGAACGCTAATATCTAAGTCCGGATAAATATAACATACTAGTTTCGCAAATAAAACACAAAACGACATAGAAACACATTCAAATCAACTAATATGCATTATTATACAAGTTTCGACATAAATAAAGCGAAATACCTCGATTTAGTATTTTCGGAAAGAAAATTGATTGAAAATTTGAGTCCAAAAAAGTGAAACCACAATAATACGATGCTCTGCTACGATGTGGGACCTACGTTCTTAGCGTTTTGTGTGACGGGAGGGGCCCATAATTTCTTTTTTAAAGACGAAAAGGGAGAGGGGGGACCAGAACCATTAGGAAATTTTAAAAATGGGGGAGGGAGTGTTTCTGGTCGCGGGGAAGAAGAAGGGGAGATTAAAATAAGGGGTATCGCGCGATAATTCTATGCGCTATATAGGTATAGCGTTTTAATTCCATGCGCTATACCTGACAGTCAAATCGTCCAGGTATAGCGCACAGATTTCCAGCGCTAAACATGTATAGCGCATGAATTTACTGCGCTATACCTTAACGGCAATAGTTATCGTTAAGATATAGCGCAGAGAATTTCGACGTTATATATAGAAATGTAACCTTTTTTTTTATACACATTAAAAAAAAATTGTCCAAAAAGACAACAAAAAAGTTCCGAAGTCGAAAAAAGAGTCTGCAATCTCGGCCATCTCGAGTTCCACATTAATATGGTATCAAATATTCAAAGATTCCATTTAATAAAATCTCTTTCTTTATTATTTTTTTGGGGGTCGAAATGGAAATACTTTTATTCAACCAAATAAGCATATTATGTTTCTTTTTTATTTAAAAAGAAAAGGCTAAATGATTATATTGGAGAAAGACCGTTACTTTTGGCTTTTCATTGTTCGATTTATGTTGATTTTATCGGACAATATCTTTTATAAAATCTTTGAAAATAATTCTTAATTATTAATAAGGAAGAGTCACAAATTTCTTAGCAGCCGGGGCACCACTCTTTGACTGAGTGACCAATAAGTCATGCATTAAAAACTCTTACTTGTCTTACCTAAGTAGCTTGTCTTTCTATAACCACTTGGCAAGGAAGTTGGAAAAAAATTATTATATAGGTGCTCTGATGTAACGATTCGGTCGGTCGTTTTGTAGAATTTGCACTGTTATTCTTTTTTCTGCCTTGTTATGCATTGTTTAGTTGTTTGTGATGTGTTGGAGTCAGGTGGTTCGGGTTCGGAGTGGTTGTAATGAGAATTTAGACACATAGTCTCTTAAAGTAGTCTTATAGTTAGAAAAGTCACCTGGGAGTTGACTTCTTGGTAAATGACCTCGGAATGTGGATTTTATGGTTCGGATAGCTTCATTAGGTGATTTGGGACTTAGGAGTGTGTTCGGAATATTTTTGTGATATCCGGTGTAGAATTAGGCTTGAATTGGCGAAAGTTAATTTTTGGCGATTTCCGGTCAGCAGTGAAAAATTGGTTATCGGGGCCGGAATGGAATTCCAGAAGTTGGAACAAGTTCGTAATAGCATTTTGGATATGTGTGCAAAATTTTAGGTCAATCAGATGTGTTTTGGTTAGTTTCGGCATCTTTGGTGAATTCTAGAAATTTCAAAGTTCATAGGCTTGAATTCGATGTGATTTTGGTGTTCTGATATTTTTGTTGGTGTTTCGAGGGATCGAATAAGTTTGAATGATGTTATGAGATATGTTGGTAGATTTGGTTGAGGTCCCGAGGGCCTCGGGTGTATTTTGGATGCTCATACGAGCACTTTTGGACTTGGAAATATTGCTGGTTTTCTGGTGTTATTGCAGCAGCAATTTGTTCATCGCGGTCGCGAGGAACTGTCCGCGATCACGTAGGGTTGCATGAGGCCAGGAGGAAGTTGTACTGTGAGATCGCAGAGATTGGGATGCGATCGCGTAATATTGAATATTTGTTCATCGCGAACGCGGGCCTAGGGACGTGATCGCGAAGAAGGATTTGGGGTGGTGATAACTAGGGATTTTACCTTGTTCTATACTCTAACTGCTTAAGTTTTGGACACATTTGTACATAAAATAGCCCCAAAAGCTTACAAGTTGTGCTTGTTGCAGGATTGAGCCAAAAATGATGACAAACAGTCAGAAACCTGCTCAAAAAGGGAGTGAATCTTGAACAAGTACCAAGAACAACAAAAAGGCTGCCTCAAGTGACCACCGCGGCCACGGTCCGCGGTGGTAAAGTTCAGAGAAGCCATTTCAAAGCCAAGTCCACCGCGGCCGCGGTCCAATCTTCGCGGCCCGCGGTGGTGAAGTTTAGAGAGGTGTTTTGAAGGCTAAAGTCCACCGCGACCGCGGTCCAATCATCGCGGTCCGCGGTGGTGAGGTTCAGAGGACAGGATTTTGAAGGCAAAGGGCACCGCGGACCGCTGTCCATTTTACGCGGTCCGCGGTCAAGAAGACTCAGAGACTCAGCAGCTGAAGCCAAAGCAGTCCACCGCGGACCGCGGTCGTTTTTACGCGGTCCGCGGTCAAGAAGACTCAGAGACTCAGCAGCTGAAGCCAAAGCAGTCCACCGCGGACCGCGGTCGTTTTTACGCGGTCCGCGGTAACCCCGCATGGGTATTTTTGTCCGAAATTTTGGTGGAGTATAAATAGCTTCTTTTGTATTTTTTTTTAGGGTACGCTGAGTATCAACAGCAGTAGGCAACTCGTGAATAGTCTATTTTCATCTTTTGTTGCAATTTTAGCTTCATTTCAACTCTGAATCTTCTTATTTTATTTTATAAATTAATCATATGGGTTTGGTTTCATCTATTTATGTGATTTCTTCATTGATCATGAGTAGCTAAACCCATTAGCTAGGGTTGTGGCTCAACCCTAGTGTGGGTAATTAACAGATTCTCTAAATTAGGGCTTAGATGTTTATGGGTGATGGATATTTGGGTTGATTTATGGTTTATTGTTAAAATTGGTGGTTGTAAACACCAATTGATGTTCAATTGACTTGGGTCCTTCTTGAGAAAGAGAATTTGAGTCTAGGAAATCAACCCAACAAGGAATTGGGATGAAATCATGAGAATTGATAGTCCTAATTAACGGGTTAAACCTCGAGAGAGTAAAACCCTACTTGAGTCTATATTGCGTGTGCACATTTGACACCCAATTGACCTTGAGAAAGGGAATTAGGCATATCCACTCAAACTACCGAAAGGTATAGAGTGTGTAACTTTGGAGCATTTGGCTATATCATAATTTTCCCGACTAACATCTTTGCCTTAGGTATTAGAATCCGTTAATTACTCGCCTAGGTAGAAGTCATAACCCTAGTGCCTTTATCTAATTTAGAAAACAACCTAAAAATGATATTAGTAGTTCAATTGCAATCATTATTAGTATAAATCATAGTTGTAGTACAAAAACATCAATGATAAAAAGTGTAATCAAGAACATGAACCATTGCTAGATCACTTAGAAACTCACTCCAAATCATAACTCCCTGAGGATTCGATCACGACCTTTCGGGTAAAAGCTGCATCGACCCTCATCGCCCTACTTTAATAGTAGTGTGGGTGAGAGCCGATCACTTTTTGGCGTCGTTGCGGGGGAGTTATACGGTGTTGATTATCTACGTGAATAGTAGTGTTAAGTGTTTTTCTTTCATTTTTCTATTAACGTGTGTGTTGAATCATTTCAGTTCTTATGGAGGATCCTTTGGGAAACATTGTAGAGGAGGTATATGACAACCAAGAAGAGGAAATAAACCAAGTACCTCCTCCCGGGCGAGGCCGACCGGCCAATATTAATGAGGACAATCAGGATCCTCCTCCACCTCAAGCTATAAGAGCTGCCCCTCAGGTTCTTCCAAACGAGGGGTATGCTAGCGCCATTGTCCCAACACGGATTCGGGCGGGAAATTTTCAAATAACAAATGTGATGCTTACCCTTTTGGAGCAGAGGGGTTATTTCACCGGAGCTGCGCACTAGAATGCTTATAAACGTCTCAAGGGCTTCGTGGATACCTGCTGGGGTAGTAAGCAGACGAATGTCTCAGAGGATGCATTGAGACTTCGGTTATTCCCCTTCTCTCTTCGAGGGAAGGATCTTGACTGGTTCGAGCGTCTTCCCAACCACTCAATATCTACTTGGGATGAGCTCGCGGACAAATTCATTGCTAAATTCTTCTCACCAAGTCATATGGCGGCGCTCATAGATGAAATCTTGGCCTTTAAGCAAGAACCCAACGAGCCTTTGCATGAGATATGGGAGAGATACCGTACCATGGTTAAGGAATGTCCAAACAATGACATGACTGAATCCATGATCCAACAGACTTTTTACCGAGGGATAAACACTGTCAATCAATGCGTGTTCAATCAGTTGGCCGGTGGAAATTTCATGAAATTGAGTTACCCCGAGGCATGTGAGATACTAGATGAGATGGATGACACATAATCAGCTTGGCAAAGTAGAGCAAACGTACCTCAGGGTGAGACCGGTGTCAATAGTCTTCACAAAGAACTTCAAGAACAAGGGCAAGCAATTGCCAACCTCACGACCACTATGAACCAACTTGCAAAGGCCCAACTTCAACAATTACAAAGGCCTAAGCAAGTGAATGCCATTGAGGGAGTGAACCAAAGAAGACCCCGGGGAAATTCTAAGCAAAGCAACAATGATCAGGGTGACCAAGGGCCAAGCGGATATAGCCAAGAAGAGGAATATTATGACCAAGAAGAGGATGTAATGTATGCCAATAACTACCAAGTCAAGGCAACAGTCAAAGCAACAATCAAAATTGGAGAAACCAAGGCAACAATCAAAGTTGGGGGAATCAAAGATAAAGAAATTGGAACAATAACAACAATGCTCGAAACTAGGGGAACAAGAATGATCGACAATGGGGGAACAACAATGAAGACAATTAGAGTGGAGGTAACAACAACAACAACAACTGGGGTGGAAATGGTAACCGGGGGTCGGGCTTTCAAAGGCCCCCGATGTACCAACAACCAAGCAATCCACCCCCATGCCAGTCTCAAGGAAAAATCTCATCAAGCAATGATATGGGGAGAATTGAAAACATGTTCAAGCAGATGATGGAGCGAAATGCAGACTCCGATGCTCAGTTGGCCTCCCACAATACCTCCATTAGAAACCTTGAAGTGCAAATGGGCCAATTTCTCAAGCCTTAAACACACGCCCGAAGGGTGCACTACCAAGTGATACGGTGGTGAACCCCAAGGGTGGGAACAATAATAATATCGGTCACGCCATGGCGGTGACCACGCGAAGTGGAAAAGGTGGTGACGCAAGTACTTCGAGGCAAAAGCGAATTATTGTTGATGATGATGAATTGCCCCGTGATGAGTTACCAATTGAAGTTGAGCAACTGGTGGAAGAGCCAACTACAAGTGAGGTGAGAATTGATATACATGATAATGGGGAGGACTTGCAAAGGAACGTGAACCCGTCTAGGGAACACGTGATTGATAAGCCAGAAACGGAGGTCCCACAAGCCAAGGCACCACTGACTAGGCCCCCTCCTCCATACCCTCAAAGGTTGACCAAACAAAAGCAAGAGACTCAATTCAAGAAGTTTATTGATATGATGAAGAATCTTTCCATCAATGTCCCGTTGGTTGAAGCCTTGGAACAAATGCCCGAGTACGCTAAGTTCATGAAGGACTTAGTCACTAAAAAGTGGTCTATGGAGTGTGAGACCATCAAGATGACTCACTAAGTAAGTGCTATAGTACATTTCATGGCACCGAAACTTGAAGACCCGGGAGCTTTTACCATTCCTTGCACTATCGGGAGTGCGGAGTTTGCCAAAGCCTTATGTGACCTTGGGGCGAGTATTAACTTGATGTCATACTCGGTATTTAAAACATTGGGAATCGGGCAACCTAGGGAGACCTCAATGCGTTTGTAAATGGCAGATAGGTCGATGAAGAGGCCCTTAGGGATAATTGATGATGTGTTGGTGCGGGTGGAAAATTTTATTTTGCCCGCGAACTTTGTCATTCTGGACTGTGAAGTGGATTATGAGGTCCCCATCATTTTAGGAAGGCCCTTCCTTTCCACGGGGAAGGCCTTGGTTGATGTTGAAGATGGGGAGCTCACTTTCCGAGTGGGCAATGAGAAGGTGGTATTCCATGTGTGTAAGTCGATGAAGTAGCCCAACAGTACAGAAGTATGCTCTTTTATGGACCTCGTGACTGAGGTTATTACTGATGATGAAAGCTCTATGATCCATGTGGATGATCCAGTGGAGGCTGCCTTATTGGACCACGAGGACACCGTGGTTGATGGTTTTCTTGAAAGTACCAATGCCCTTCAAGGCATGGGTTCTTACTCTTATGGTCCCAAAAAGCTATCATTGGACCTGGAGAACCGGAAGACTCCACCAACAAAGCCTTCAATTGAAGAGCCCCCGACTTTGGAGTTGAAGCCACTACCCTCCCACCTCAGGTATGAATATCTTGGTCCCTCTCGTACTTTGCCTATTATTCTTTCCTCTTGCCTAACCCAATTGCAGGTAGACTCAACTTTAAATGTGCTAAGGAGGAGGAAGAGCAATAAGATGGACTCTTGCGGACATTCGGAGAATAAGCCTCGCTTTTTGCATGCACAAAATCATCTTGGGGATGGAGAAAAGCCTTCAGTAGAACACCAACGGAGGCTCAATGAGTCAATGTAAGAGGTGGTGAAGAAGGAGATCATAAAATGGCTCGATGCGGGGGTTGTCTATCCAATTTCGGATAGCGCTTGGACTTCTCCGGTCCAATGCGTTTCGAAAAAAGGTGTAATGACGGTGGTCAAAAATGACAAAAATGAGCTCATTCCTACAAGAACGGTTACCGGATGGCGGGTGTGTATGGACTACCGCAAGCTCAACAAAGTGACCCGCAAGGACTATTTTCCCTTGCCATTCTTGGATCAAATGTTAGATAGGCTTGCGGGGCAGGCTTTCTACTATTTTCTGGATGGGTATTCAGGCTATAATCAAATTTTGATTTCCGCTGAGGATAAAGAGAAGACCATTTTCACATGTCTGTATGGTACCTTTGCCTTCGCCTGTATGCCTTTTGGACTTTGCAATGCACCCGCCACTTTTCAACGGTGCATGATAGCGATCTTTATAGATATGTTTGAAGATTTCCTCGAGGTGTTTATGGATGACTTCAGTGTAGTTGGGGACTCCTTCGATGAGTGTTTGAGTAATCTTGACAAAGTCCTTGCTCGCTGTGAAGAAACCAACTTGGTGTTGAACTGGGAAAAGTGCCACATTATGGTGGAAGAAGGTATAGTATTGGGTCACAAAATCTCGAGGAACGGTATTGAAGTGGACAAAGCAAAAATTGAGGTGATTTCTAAGTTACCACCACCAACTCGGTTAGGGGAGTCCGCAACTTCCTTGGGCACGCCGGGTTCTATCGGCATTTCGTTAAGGACTTCTCTATGGTGGTCAATCCTTTGTGCAAATTGCTTAAGAAATATGCCAAATTTCATTTTGATGAGAATTGTATGAGTGCCTTTGAATTGTTGAAGCACAAGCTTACCACGACTCCTATCATCACGGTGCCGGATTGGAGCTCTCCTTTTGAGCTTATGTGTGACTCAAGTGATGTAGCTGTGGGGGCGGTGTTGGGCTAGAGGGTGAACAAGATCTTCCACCCTATTTATTATGCTAGCAAAACTATGAACTCGGCCAAATGAATTACACCGTCACGGAGAAGGAGCTTTTGGCAATAGTCTTTGCTATGGAGAAATTTCGTCCTTATTTGATGGGTTCTAAGGTCATAGTTCACACTGAACATGCGGCACTCCGGTATCTCATGACCAAAAAGGGTTCCAAAGCGAAACTCGTGCGTTGGGTATTGTTGCTTTAAGAGTTCGATTTGGAAATTGTTTACAGAAAAGGAAGTGAAAACCAAGTGGCCGACCATCTTTCTCGATTGGAGGAGCAAGGTCGACCTTCTGATGGGGTTGAAATCAATGACAGTTTCCCCGATGAGCAACTTCTTTCGGTGTCAATGCAAGAAATGCCATGGTTTTCCGACATTGCCAACTATCTTGTCACGGGTGTTGTCCCTTGTGAGCTCTCTTCTAACCAAAGGAAGAAGCTTAGGAGGGATAGCATGGACTTATATTTGTATGAGCCATATTTATTCAAGATTTGTACTAATGGGGTCATCCGGCGATGTGTACCGGAAGAAGAACAACAGTCGATTCTTGAGTCTTGCCACTCCTCACCGTATGGTGGTCATCATGGAGGGTCAAGGACTGCTTCAAAGGTGTTGAGCTGTGGTTTCTTTTGGCCTTCTTTGTATAAAGATGCCGGTGACTTAGTAAATAGATGTGATGAGTGTCATAGGGCCGGGGGAATTTCAAAGAAAGATGAGATGCCTCTCAATACTATTCTCGAAGTGGATATTTTTGATGTGTGGAGTATCGATTTCATGGGCCCGTTTGTTAGCTCTTGTGGGAACACATACATTCTCGTGGCAGTGGATTATGTATCTAAATGGGTTGAAGCAGTGGCTCTACCCAACAATGAGGCCAGGAGTGTTGTGGCATTTCTCAAGAAGAGCATTTTTACAAGGTTTGGCACGCCTCGTGCAATCATTAGTGATGGGGGTCGCATTTCTGTAATAAAGCCTTTGACACCTTGCTTTCAAAGTATGGTGTAAATCACAAAGTTACCACCCCCTACCATCCCCAGGCGAGTGGCCAAGTTGAAGTCTCCAATAGGGAAATAAAGAGCATATTATCAAAAACGGTCAATGCAAATAGGACCGATTGGTCAAAAAAGTTGGATGACGCTTTATGGTCTTATAGGACTGCCTACAAGACCCCGATCGGTATGTCTCTGTACCGATTGAGAAATCTTTCCATCTACTAGTTGAGTTAGATCACAAGGCTATGTGGGCCTTGAGGAAGTTGAACCTTGAATGGGATGTGGCAGCCAACCTTCGTGTGGAGCAACTTAATGAACTTGACGAATTCAGATTCCATGCCTACTCCAGTTCGTCCTTATACAAGGACAAAATGAAGTACCTTCATGATAAGTATGCTCGTGGAAAGGAGTTAAAAGTAGGTGACTTGGTTCTCTTGTTCAATTCTTGGTTACGTCTGTTTCCGGGAAAGCTTAAGTCAAAGTGGAGCGGACCTTTTGAAGTGGTGTTTGTGACTCCGTTTGGTGCTCTTGATCTAAAGAACAAAAGTGGGGACATTTTCAGAGTCAATGGGCACAGGGTCAAACACTACCTGGGCAAAATTGATGATAGCCATGTGGTGGCACTTCTCCATTTCAAATGAACTTGGTAACATGCGTCGTGCCGCGACGTTAAATCAGGCGCTTCTTGGGAGGCAACCCATGTGTCTTTATTTTTGTTTTTCTTTGATTTTCTTGGTAGTAGAGGACTCATTTTTGGCACTAACTGGTTTTGGGATGTGTAGGATTATTTTGATGCAGGACAAAATGCTAAGTGTTGAATGTACAGGTCTCTAAAGTTGGCACCGCGACCGCGGTTGAATTGTCACGGTCCGCGGAGCCTCCTTATGTGAAACACTGCTCTCTGAAGTTTTCTTCGCGGACGCGGTCCTCATTTCGCGGTCCGCAGAGCCCTAGCATATGTCCCTGTATCTCTGAAGTAATCTTCGCAAACCGCGGTGACCTTCTATCAAAGAGCCCAAGAATATTGAATGACCCCGGACCGCGGTCGCTTTTTCGCGGTCTGCGGTGGGTAAGTGTAGTGGGACACATGTCCCTTCTATAAATAGTCCTTCAGGGCCTCATTTTACACTTTACGCACTTTAACTCTCCAGAGCAAAATTTTTACTGTGTCTCAAGCTTCACATTTTCAAAGTGCCCATTTCATTCATCTACTCTTCATCTCAACATCTAGTAAGTGTAATTATAATTCATTAACTTCTTAATTTAATTATTTTCTTAATTATTTGGTAGATTTTCTTCTCTTTTTCACCCTTTTTCTTCTCTAAGCCTTTAACCATGTTAGGGTTTGTTCATTATGCTAAGTTTAGACCCTTTGTAGTTAATTTCACTGATTAAACACTTAGGGTTTTAAAAAATATGCATTTGAACTTGAAAATCACTGAAAAGTTGTAACCCTAGGTATTGGCATGAGCGCGGTCCGCGGTCACTTTTTTGTGGACCGCGGTGCTTGAACTATACAGTCTCCAGTGTTGATCGCGGACCGCGATCATTTCGTCGCGGTCCGCGGAGCTTGACTTCAGAAAAGGGGTAATTTTAACCCCACTCCACCGCAGCTTGCGGTCATCTTTTCGCAGTCCGCGATGCCTGAGTGCGGACTGCGGTCGCATTTTCGCAGTCCGCGGTGCTCACAATCAGAGAGGCCATTCTTCCCCATTCCCTTCACTGCGGTCCGCGGTCCCCTTTCTGCAGGCCCTCTGTATCTCTGATCTATTCACTGCATAGGTACTAACAATGTTTAACTGATTTGAACTTGCAGAGAATGGTCCAATCACGAGGTGGTGGCCGTAAACCTGGTGGCAGGGGAGAGTCATCCCGAGAGCGAGGCAAGGGAACGATAAAACTTGCTCCAAAGGTCCGGGAAGCTATAAAAAGCACCAGGAAAATAATCCGGATACTGGACAAAGCTGCCTCCCATTCGGAGAGTTATTATGTACCTTACGAAGCCTCTTCCGAATCAATACCAGAATACATAGAAGACTTCCTGGAGAGGTTTCGGTTGACAAATGAACCCTATGACTCTCCCCCTGTCCCTGCTCCAGCACCAGCCAATTCTGAGTCTTCTGAAGGCTCAGCAACAGAGAGTGGCCACACAGACTCCACTTCACCCACAACTTCTCTGTCTGATGAACATTCCGAAGATGAAGCAGCTGTAGATGCACCCCAAACAGGGGGTGAACCCCAAGTTGGGGGAGCGGAGAGAACAAGAAACCCGATGGTGTGGCAAGATAGATTTGTCAGTGAGGCAGCTTTTCATAGATTCCAGGAGTGGTGGTCGGAGAGAAAATTGATAATGGAGCGCAGGTTCCCCACCAAAGATCTATTGCCACACAACCCAAATGTGAAGAGACAATTCAGAGAAAGAAAGGGTTGGGACTACTTCGCTTGCTACCTGTCGGATGCCAATGAACACCTGGTCAAGGAGTTTTACACAAACTTATCTTTTCTGAAGAAAGACTCCAAGGTAACCATGGTGAGGAATCTCACGGTACCTTTTGATGGGGCAACATTGAATGCTTATCTACAGTTTGATGAGGAAGATGACACACAATACCGAGAGAAGCCCCAGAGTGGCAGAGCATTTGGCTATCCCGGGTGAAGCCCCGGAGTGGTTGCAAGCAGGAAAGACCATTCTCAGGAGAACGTTGAATTTTGAGGCTAAAGGCCGGGAGACATTCGTGTGAAACAGGATTGATCCCACCTTCCATGAGAACTCTATTCCTCTCTGGCGGGCTGTATTGATTGCTTCTATTATGGCGGGGTACCCGATTAATGTCAGGAATGTCATGTCCACCGTCATCACCCGGGTGGTAAATGAGGGAGATAGAGCTTACCCGTTCCCCAACTTCTTGACCATGTATTTTGAGGATCAACAGGTGGACAAGAGAAGTTTTGATGTGAAGCTGAAATCAAAAGCCCCTTTCTCTTGGTATGCTCTGCAAAGTGATGACAACCCGAAGAGCAAGAAATTCAAGGGTAAATCCATTGCTTCCACTGGCCAGTCTGAAGAGCCAGTGGTTGTAGTGGATCTTCTCAGCCCGAGCCCACCATCCCAGAGAGTGCTCCAGGCCCCTCCACCTCAGCAGACCCGGGAATTCCTTCATCCCGGGCATATCCTTTGACCGCCCACAGACTGAGCCAGTATCAACAACTAGATGCAGGCAGCTACGTCTAAGTTGTCTGTGCTTTCTACGTCTGTGGCAGCCCAGGCTACTCCTCCTCCACCACAGGTACCCCAGTCAGTTGAGGACACCCTCAGGGAACTTCTGGCCAACCAGAAGAAAATCCTTGACAACCAGAAGAAGATTCTGGATGTTGTTGACTCCCACGGGAAGCCTTTAAAGGAGCTTACAAAGGAGACCAAGAAGCTCAAGAAGACACGTACATCAAAGAAGTCGGTGAAGGAGCTTAGGAAGGAGGTGGAAAAGATGAAGGAGGATCACCTGCCTTTAGACCTGTTGCTTTAGGAGCCGGCTGCCCAGCCTGAGCAGGAGCCAAAAGTGGAGAAACCTGCAAAGAGGATGAGGGTGTTTCCCCGTACAAAGGGCATTCAGTTAGAGTTGGCAGACCCGCCAAAGAAGGCCCAGGCCACAGAGGGATTCCAGTCCCAGGTCCAGCCGGAGGCCCAGGCACAGGGCTCTATTCCCCCACAGGCCACAGACCCCGGGACCCATGCTGAGGATCCCACACAGGCAGAGGGCCAATAGGGAGTTTTTCTTTACTCTCTTTCTCCTTTTATTTGAGCTTATTTTGCTAGTTAGCATTGGGGACAATGCTAGCTTTTAGTTGGGGGAGTGGCCCTATCTTGATTGTGATTCTGATGGATGACTATATAATTCAGACAATATTTTTCTTTTTATTATACTTTATTTTGATTTTGGTATGCAAATAACTTTACTCTTTCATTACCTTTAGTATTTTTCACTTTTGGTATGTATATAAAGTTACTTCCCAATGTATATATTCATCCCCTTATGTATATTCGACTAAATCCCCTCATGTACATATTCATTCTATCTTACATATTTTACTTTCCCCATTTTCCCTTTCTATAGATTCTTATTTTCCTTTCATAGTTTCTTGTTTTGAATTTTTCGTGTCTAATAAGCCTTAGATTTTCTTAATGTCACGGGTCTTTCCAAAGGTGGAATTTGTGTGAACCGGGTGGATCTTCCCGAGGATGAATGGTGTGACGATTTTCTTAAGGGTTTGAGTCTGTTTTTCTTTTTGTTTCTTTTTAATAGTTAGTGAATAAAGGTTCCTCAAGCAAAGCTTCACTTGGGCCTAACGCATTTGCCTTTGATCCCATGGTCAAAAATAAATCGTTGTGTTTAGGATGGTGAAAGTTGTGACCTTGAGACTCTTGTGTTGGCCGATAATCATCAAGTGGTTTTTCGGGACCATTGTGTTGCTCAAAGAATAACTAAGGTCGTTGTGGGCCCCCGACTCTGTTTCTTTAGCGATCTCATAGCTTGAGTGGTGAGAGTTTGGATTGCAAATCCAAGTCCCGTGCCATTAGTCTAGAACTTGCCCTGAATGTTTGTCTAGGCAAAATCATAAGTGAAGTTTGACTTAAGAGGTGATTATAGGCTCTCCTTGATCAAAATAGTGAATTGAACATTTTCATAGCCTACCAGTGACATTTCTCTAGTCAACCCTTTTGAGCCTTAGACCTTTTTCTTTCAAAAAAAATCATGTTACGCGCCTTTACCCATTTTAACCCTCTCTTGGCACTCAAATCTTTCCTTAACACAAGGCAAAAACATAAGTTTGGGGGAGAGACGAGGAACTGCAACAAAGTGAAAAAGAAGGTACAAAAGAAAGAAAAGGAAAGGCAATGAAAAAGAAAGAAAAGAGAAAACAAAATTTTAAAAAAAGCCAAAAAGAATGAACAAAGTAGAAGAAATAAAGGGAACCAATGGAAGAAATATGATTAAAGGTGTGGAATGCCTAGGAAGGAGAAAAAGTGATTTGAAAGAACAAAAAGGTGTGACAGTATGTCTCTCCAACCCTCCAGAAAGAACTAATTGACTCAAAGAGTCAAATAATGTGAAACAAATGAAGTGCTTAAGGGAAGATTGAACTCACTCTGACCAAATATTTCCTACCTTTAACCAAAAGCCTTCATCATGTACCTACAAAAGCCCTATATGATCTTGAGTTGAATGAAACTTACATTAGTGGTGACTTACATAAGGGGCAAGCCTATGGTACTTTGAGCCGGACTTGAGTCTCTTCTTTGAGAGAGATGAGTGAACTCCCATTATCCTCGTTTTGAGCGTTACAATTATAAAGTGAGGTGCTTAAGGAAAGTTGAGGAGTATGAGTTTGGGTCCCACAATGACCAAAGTGGTAGTAAGAGTTCATTGATGAGTCGTGTCAACTCTTGATGCTCTTGTGTTGCACTTAAATCCATGGTTTTAAAAAGGGTCAAATGTTGTTAATGATTCATTTGCATTGAGGGCAATTGTTAGTCCCAATTGAGGCTAGAAAAGGTTACCTTAGGACAGTCGAATTTTCTTGAAACTACTCAAAAAGGGGTGGGATTTATTTTGATTACTTGAGGACAAGCAAAAGCTTAAGTTTGGGGGAGTTGATAACTAGGAATTTTACCTTGTTATATACTCTAACTGCTTAAGTTTTGGACACATTTGTACATAAAATAGCCCCAAAAGCTTACAGGTTGTGCTTGTTGCAGGATTGAGCCAAAAATGATGACAAACAGTCAGAAACCTGCTCAAAAAGGGAGTGAATCTTGAACAAGTACCAAGAACAACAAAAAGGCTACCTCAAGTGACCACCGCGGCCGCGGTCCAATCTTCGCGGTCCGAGGTGGTAAAGTTCAGAGAAGCCATTTCAAAGCCAAGTCGACCGCGGCCGCGGTCCAATCTTCGCGGCCCGCAGTGGTGAAGTTCAAAGAGGTGTTTTGAAGGCTAAAGTCCACCACGGCCGCGGTCCAATATTCGTGGTCCGCGGTGGTGAGGTTGAGAGGACAGGATTTTGAAGGCAAAGGGCACCGCGGACCGCGGTCCATTTTACGCGGTCCGCGGTCAAGAAGACTCAGAGACTCAGTAGCTGAAGCCAAAGCAGTTCATCGCGGACCGCGGTCGCTTTTACGCGATCCGCGGTAACCTCGCAGGGGTATTTTTGTCCGGAATTTCGGTGGAGTATAAATAGCTTCTTTTGTATTTTTTTTTAGGGTACGTTGAGTATCAACAACAGTAGGCAACTCGTGAATAGTCTATTTTCATCTTTTGTTGCAATTTTAGCTTCATTTCAACACTGAATCTTCTTATTTTATTTTATAAATTAATCATATGGGTTTGGTTTCATCTATTTCTGTGATTTCTTCATTGATCATGAGTAGCTAAACCCATTAGCTAGGGTTGTGGCTCAACCCTAGTGTGGTTAATTAATGGGTTCTCTAAATTAGGGCTTAGATATTTATGGGTGATGGATATATGGGTTGATTTATGATTTTATTGTTAAAATTGGTGGTTGCAAACACCAATTGGTGTTCAATTGACTTGGGTCCTTCTTGATAAATAGGATTTGAGTCTAGGAAATCAACCCAACAAGGAATTGGGATGCAATCATGAGAATTGATAGTCCTAATTAACGGGTTAAACCTCGAGAGAGTAAAACCCTACTTGAGCCTATATTGCTTGTGCACATTTGACACCCAATTGACCTTGAGAAAGGCAATTAGGAATAGCCACTCAAACTACCAAAAGGTATAGAGTAAGTAACTTTGGAGCATTTGGCTATATCATAATTTCCCCGACTAACATCTTTGCCTTAGGTATTAGAATCCGTTAATTACTCGCCTAGGTAGAAGTCATAACCCTAGTGCCTTTATCCAATTTAGTAAACAACCTAAAAAGATATTAGTAGTTCAATTGAAATCATTATTAGTATAAATCATAGTTATAGTACAACACCATCAATGATAAAAAGTGTAATCAAGAATATGAACCTTTGCTAGATCACTTAGAAACTCACTCCAAATCATAACTCCCTGAGGATTCGATCCCGACCTTTCGGGTAAAAGCTGCACCGACCCTCATTTTTCTACTTTAATAGTAGTGTGGGTGAGAGCTGATCAGGTGGTTGTATGGTGAGGAAGTTGCTCTATGCGATCGCATAGAGCCAGTCGCGATCGCATAAGCCTGAGAGGTGAAGCTTCGCGATCGCATAGGTATTAGTCGCGATCGCAGTGAGTTATTTTGGACGGCTGGGATTTTGTGCTTCACGATCACGATGGGGGTCCCGCGATCGCAATGTGTAAATACTTGGGCAGTATAAATTAAACCCATCCGCGACCCTTACCCACTTTTCCACCATTTTTGAACGGGAATAGAGCTTTTGGTGCGATTTTGAAGAGGAAAAACGATTGTTCTTCATTGAGGTAAGGATTTTGGACCCCATAACTCGATTATATGTGATTAAGGACTAAATTAACAATGTTTAATTAGGGAAAATCAGTGGAAAAAGGTGAAATTAGGGCTTGAGTTTAAGAGACCTTTTAGAGGTAATTTGAGGGGTCAATCAGACTTCGATTTCAGAGTTCTTTATATGTACAGACTCATGAGATGATGAGGATCATTTTGGTATAAAGTTTTTCGAGTTCCAAGACGTGGTCCCGGGAGTCGGGTTTTGGCTAATTTCGGGTTTTGTGCATAAAGTTGATATTTTTCGATTGAGTTTCATTCCCCTAGCATATTTTGATGTGGAAAAATCTGAACTTGATAGATTTGGAGCATTCGGAAGTTGATTCGAGAGGCAAGCGTGTTTCGGAGTAGCTTTTCGGGCTAGTTTGAGGTAAGTAATGTCTTTAAATCCTGTCCTGAGGGTATGAAACCCCGGACTTTACATCCTTTCACGGTTTTGGAGTGGCGCACACACTGGATGACGAGTGTGGGGCGTGCACGAATTGGAAATTTGGAAATATGTTCCTTTTTAGGCAACTATTGAGTTGCGAAACCGCTTTTAAAGCATATGTTTTATAGCATTACTATGTTTTGATATATTTGGGTTGTAAGCCATGTTTGGGGCTTAGTGCCGACCTGTTTAACCCCTTGGGGGCTATTTTTCTGATATTCCTCACTTATTATATTATGATTTTAGACGCTTTCTTTCTTTATAAATTGTTTTTACACTCTGAGTTACTGATATTATTTCTTGAAATGAAATACTATTTTGGGTCGAGAACCCCGTTTATTCATGGCCCGAGAGCCTATATTGTGAGGATATTAATGATATGAGTGAGTCTGAGAGCCTATATTGTGAGGATATTGATGATGCGAGAGAGGCCGAGTGCCTGAGTGATGATTGCCATGATTTGGCTTGTTTATAGCGATTGGGCTGAAGGCGCTCCTCTGAAGTCTGTATACCCCAGTGAGCGCAGGTACCTACTGAGTGCGAGTGCCGAGTGATTGGGAGGTATGAGTGACTGTGAGGTGCTGGGGGACTGTTACTGAGTGATGGTAAGGTGCTGAGTGACTATTAATGAGTGATGATTTGGCTCGAGGGGTGGTTATGATGATATTTTACTGAGTTTTGATTATGATTCACTTCAGTCTTCTATATTGATATTTTTGGGAGTTTTACTGAGAAACATTTGAAAATATACTTATTCAAAGGATTTTATGGAAATTGGTTTTTCAAGCTTATGTATTAAATATATACTTTACTCAAACTCCGTGTTTTACTATTTGTGAATTGGTGTATTTGTGTTGTGTGTTTCTTATTTTTCAGACTTGATTTATTTTCATTACTACTGAGTTGGCGTACTCATCATTACTCCTTGCACCTCCGTATGCAGATCTAGGTACTGGTTCGGAGCAGTAGCCATCCGAGTTCGTTATCGTCAGCTTTCGGGATTTCGAGGTAGTTGTCCAGCGTCCGCGGCTTCCCCATTTCCCTTCCTTCATTTAGTATTTAGTATTTGTTTCTGAGACTCTGTATTATGACACTCGCAGTATTAGTCCTATTCTTAGATGCTCGTGATCAGTTGACTCCAGTCCTAGGGGATTGTTTAGGCTGTTAGATTATATTTTTGTTGCTTAAAGACTTAGAGAAATTTTATACTTGCTTGAATATTATCAATGATTTTGACATTTTCTATTAAAAGAAATGTGTGGTTATGTGATAGTGGCTAGCCTAGTTCCACGATAGGCGTCATCACGACCAGTTAGAATTTAGGGTCGTGACATCTGAAAATAATAATCGAAATATATATATATAAAAGAAATATATTTTATATATAAAATAAATTGCATACACTTTGCAACTACAGGGTATAAATAGTTTCGATAGCGGGTTAAAATAAAATTTGACCAAGAAAGTTTTTATAAGTTTTAGAAGGGGCCATTTTATGAAGAAAAGAAAGTATTGATATACTGTGTTTATACTAAATCAATAATACATGACATATGTAGTTAAAATATATTTTTATCACATAATTGCGATTAATTAATATACTTTCACCTTAATTTATTACTTAATCATGATAAAATTATGTGAATATATATATATATATATATATATATATATATATATCGAGTATGAATTTTTTTTTCTTTTTCTTTTTCCCTATTATATATACCTCTAAACACTTTCTAGGATTCGCCTTTTCTTCCCTCTCTCTTTCCTTTTTGTTTGCTATTACAGATTTGACTTTTTTGTGTGTGATATCTACCTTTTTCTTGACAATTGCTTTATGGGGTTCTTGGATTGGGTCCCAATTTAATTAAAGTCATCGTCCTAAATATGTATGTATAACTTTCTTGGCTAAAGCTTTTTTCAAGATTTCAAATTTGGATTTAAGGGTAGGGGCCAGAATATCATAATTATTTGATGTGAATACAAGATTGAAGATGCCCCCAACCCCACGTTTGGGTGGTTAGTATTGTGGCTTGCATGTGCAACTGAGAACTATTGTTATCCTTTATCATTAAGAATGGATTAGCTTATCAAAAGCTTTAACCTTTTGAGAGCAATCACTTATAAGAGTATCATAAAATTCTACTTTTGCCTATCCTCATTAGAGGCATAAAGACAGCTCGGCGCATAAAGTACCTTGCGTCTATGCAGGATCCATGAAAAGAATCATATCCTAAGAGGTGTGACGTAGACAGTCTGTCCTAATACAAGTATTAGTGATGTTTTCACAATTCGAATCTATAAAATATTATAGGTATAACAAAAAAGAAATGCAAATCTTACAATTGGGAAATTATTTTGTAAATGAATTATTTTTTCAAGATAGTTAGGTAGAATCTAGTAATTTGGAACCACAAGAAAGGCAAGAAATTCCAACCTAAACTTCATCATGTTTTCCTATATTTATCCACTCTTTGTGTGTAAGTGAAGATTTGTCTTCAAAGTGAAGTGGCATCTTACTTTGTTATTTCATCTTTAGTTGATTTCTATAACATTCTACCTAATTTGTTTGTCATACATAGAAAATAGTATAGTGTTTGTTGTGAATCTATTGAGCTGTTTTGATGATAATTAACTTGTAAACACTTAAGTTCTTTTAGGTTACCAAACAATTTTAAACATCAATTTATCTATAAATTAGTATAGACTCTTTAAATATAGGAGCTACAAACTTTCTATTCTTAATGGCTGCAAACCTAATTAATACCTAAGTCATTGTTCAATCAATAACCTAGTATTGGAATTCAAGAAGTATATATTTTTTATGTCAACATCAACTATTAAATAGCAAAATATTTTAGTCTTCTAACTGGTTCAAGTCATAGCTATTCTTTCTGAAAGTCTACCTAAAGATTCATATTTTTGTTGACTCCAGTCCTGAGGGATTGTTTAGGCTGTTAGATTATATTTTTGTTGCTTAAAGACTTAGAGATCCATAAATTTGAAATAATTATCATATGTTAAACTACATTGATAACGTAAAAAAATATTACATAACTTAGTCATTTAACAAATAAAATACTAGTCAATTAATCATAGTTCCTTGAACTGTAGCCTGTAGGTATGCAAGTACTGAATTAGTATTGGACCACTAGCTCAAGTGTTTAAAACCAATATAAAAATCACATCACACCAGCATAGAGTCTTGGACGGTGGTCTGTTGCCACCTAACGAACCCCCCCCCCCC
>ML265874.1:189730-231048 GCA_005239495.1 Nicotiana undulata | reverse complement strand
CCCCCTCCACCCCCACCCCCTCCACATAAAAAAAATAACCCATTCCACACTGTTAAGTTCACACCACAAATCATAACCAATAAAAAAAATATATGAAAATAATTGCATTCAATAGATTTCAAACTTTACTAAAAGTTTAGAAGATTTATGATGCACAAGGTATCCCGTTGCACGATTCGGGTCACATGTCTAGGGGTGTGATGTAGACCTAAGTTACGCAGACTCTTTGATTTTGGTGTTGTCCCCGTATCAGGGGACGGGATACGTCGGTCAACTGACTTCGAGCACTTTGACCAGAGTCCATTGACAAATTTGGGAGAAAAATTAAAATTTTGATTTCTCAAAATAAAAAATAAAACAGATTTAGGACAATGAAAGAATAATGTTCATCTTAGAGAACGAAAGATTGAATTCTACAATATTCATGTAAGTTTTTCACAGTATATCTCTCAAAATTTACTATATTTTTATAGCTCTATTGTTTATTAACCGAATCCCAGCACCCGTATTCATATCCGGATCTGCACCCCCCGAATGTTAAAATTTGCCGAATCTGGTACTCAGATCCGTCCCCGTATTGGATACCCGCACTCCGAGTCCGAGCAACTTAAATGTAGACAACCTACTAACACACTTAGTGATTGCTTTCACAGTTCGAACTGATAATCTTTTAGGTCATACGTAGATAACTTTACCGTTGTTATAGGGATGCCTTCCATTAAGAAGAATAAAACACTTTAAAATATTTTCTTGCCAACTATAGTTTTTTTATTGAAGGCAAAGAGACAACATTCACCAACTACGTACCTCAAAAGTCAGACTTTTTCTCCTCTTTTTCTTTAACAAAATAAAAATAGAAAGATTATTTAAACCTTAAGATACAAACCCAAACTCTTATAAATATGTTCACTCTTTCATTTGATGTACTCTTTTTACTCATACTTTTACCCTTTCCTCATAGGAACTTCAACTTATGTTCCTTCAAATTTTTTTAACATTTTTCTCTTTACCTCACATAACATGTTCATGTGCATTCAAGATCCAAACATAACCATTTGTCCCTCTTTTGTCTTAGCAGAAAAAACTATCTTATGGATCTGTTTAGACTAAAATACATTGAATCTATTTCACACATGAAAACTCCTCCAACTTCTGCTTCAATCTTTGGTTCACCTTTACATTCTTCTCCTCATCATACTGGCTTTCCTATTATAGCAGTTGCTATTATTGGTATCTTGGCTACTGGTATTTTACTAGTTAGCTACTACATTTTTGTGATCAAATGTTGCTTGAATTGGCATAGGATTGATCTTCTTAGGCGATTTTCGTTCTCTAGAAATCGACGTGTTGATGACCCTTTAATGGTTTACTCACCAGGGGTGGAAAATCGGGGACTAGACGAATCAGTGATACGATCAATCCCCGTTTTTAAGTACAAGAAAGGGGAAGAAAAAGATGGTGTATTAGGTGAAAATGCAACAACTAGTTGTGAATGTGCTGTTTGTTTAAATGAGTTTCAAGAAAATGAGAAGCTAAGGATTATACCAAATTGTGCACATATTTTCCACATTGATTGTATTGATATTTGGCTTCAAAATAATGCAAATTGTCCACTTTGTAGAAATAGCATCTCATCAACTACTACAAATTTGTTCCCTTTGAATCCAATTATTGCTCCAAGTTCCACTCCTCAAGATCCAAATCTTGAAAATTTCAGAGATGAAGATTATGTTGTTATAGAAATATCAAACACTAATCCAACCATTCCTACAACTCCATCATTAGTTAGAAATCAAGAAAGATTGAATTCAGGGGAATTTACAGAACCAATAAAAGTTTCAAGAAAAAAAGGTAAGAAATTCAGCCATATTACAAGCATGGGAGATGAATGCATTAACATTAGAAAGAAAGATGATGAATTTGCAATTCAGCCTATAAGGAGATCATTTTCAATGGATTCAGCGACGGATCGACAACTTTACGTAGCAGTTCAAGAGATTATACAACAACAAAGGCAAGTTATTGATGTTAGTTCCTCAGAAGGAAGTAGTAGCAAAGTTAAAAGATCATTTTTTTCATTTGGACATGGAAAAGGATCTAAAAATGCAGTTTTACCTATTCATTTAGAGTCATAATGAGGGTGAAAAACACCCTTTTTTAGTTGATTTTTTTTTGTAATTTTTTATGTATTTTGTTGGTGTAGAGGTATTGGAAAGTTAGTTGTGGATATTAAAGTAGTTTTACTGGAAGTTGAACTTTCTTGTTCAGTAAATTTGTTTGTTTTTTTAGATTATTCTCATGTAGTATAAGATCACAAAGGCAGGACCACTTATGCAATATGTCTCATTGTTATGATTATAGGCATCATTACTTATAACCACCATTCTTTTCTTTTGCCGTTTGACCTATAGGTCAAAGGGCGTTTTCGTGTGATTTATAGATTATATGTTCGAGTCGTGGAAGTAGTCACTAATAGTTATATTAGAGTAGACTATTTATATCTCATCTTCTGGGTGCGACTCTTTCTCGAACTTTGCAGAGGCGGATCTAGAATTTCCGAAGGATGGGTGCACTATTACTTTTTTTTATTTAAAAATTAAACAAAAAAGATGGTAGGGGATTTGATCCCCCGACCTTAGGCTATTGGAAATAAGAGACCAAAACCAGTGCACCACTTGATCTCTTTCAACCATGGGTTTCATCAAATATATATATCTAGTTTTACCACATTATGTACATCATCTCTATACTTTAACCCGAGGACCATGGGTTCACGTGAACCATGTTTTATATGGTAGATCCATCCCTAAATGCGGAATGCTTCATGCACCGAGCTACCCTTATCTTTGGTTTGAAGTTTCTTCCATGACAGCAATTTCCCATTACTATTCGTTACACGTTTGGTTCATTTACACTCTAGTCGTTAGTAAATTGTCTATATTTATTTCTTAGAGAAAAAGGTCCATGCTACTTTTAACTGTAATCTAAAATTACCCTTAGGTTGGAGCTCCATTAGCAGTTAAGACAAAGATAAAACTTTTTAAGTTTAGACCCGTTTGTCCATAAAAGATTTTTCTTTTCTCCAAAATTGTGTTTGTCCGTAAAATTTTGCAAGTTTTTGATTTTTTTTTTTTTAAATCTACATATGCTTCAAGGGTTGTGTAAGAAGACGTAAGGAAGAAGACGAAGTCAGTTTTTTATATAATTGTGTATAATCTTGTATAATAGTGTATATGAGTATATAAATACATCTTATACACTATTATACACCTTTATACAAGCGTCTGTAGACGAACCTCTTTCACGATTTTGAGTTGCAATTCTTGTTCAAAACCAGTCCAAATCTCCATTAAATGACTTCAAATTTTATATACAACCTCCTTATACTATTTCTAATAAGTCTAAATAACACTCACTCCAAATTTCTCACAAAATCAAATTCGAAATTTAAACCCACATTATTAAGCTTGTTAAAAATCTAATTTTCACCACCCAAATAGATTTGGTTTGTTGAACTAATATTTGAGTCACAGTTACTGATTTGAAAATTAACTTAAAAGCTTGAACAATTTTTTCTAAAAATTAAATAGTAATTTCGAGAACCTGTTGGAGTTGGATGTCGAATCTTAAACTATTATTTTTGGGTTAGTTGGTTATAAGTTAAAATATGAGCTATAAAATTGAAAAATATGAAGTCCAGTTGTTTTTATGTAAAAAATTTCCTTTTTCATTAATCAAATAAGTGGTTTTAATCACTTTTTCAAGAACTCCAATATTTTTTTTAAGTGAAATGCATGTCCAGACATAATTTCAAATTTCAAATATTATTTTTCTAACTTAACTCTAAATATTATTTTTAAAATTATTACAATTTTTACGTCCAAAAAGTTGTTTCTTTTTCTTTTTCATTGGGATTGGGGGCGGAGGAGGAGCTAGCATGCGAGTGACACGAGTTCGGCCGAACCCTGTAACTTTGGTCCAAACTATATATCTGTCTTAAAAAATCTATTAAATATGAATAAATAATTAATTTCGAACCCTATAACTTAAACAAAATAATATCCCGAACAATAAAAATTTCAAATCTTGGCTCCGCCTCTGATTGGGGGTGGGGTGGGGTGTATTCCCTCCCCTTGATGCAAAGTCACAACTATCAACCACCAAAAGGATTCTTCTTTTATTTTATTTTCCCTTTCTCTTAGGTCAATGACAGGTTTGGTGTAGGTGTAAAATTTTGAACATTAAAGTGACCTTATTTATAACATGTAGTTCTTTTTATCTTTTTGTAATAATTATGAGGGAGAATAATAAAAAGAAAGAAAGAGAATAAAGACTTTAGTGAGATTTGAACTGTGTACCTAAGTGATGTTTAGAGAAATTGTAATAACTAAATCTAAATCTTCACTTGCAATTATTTTGTTTCAAAATTGAAGTAAACTTAGTAGGCGTTTGGACATAAGAATTGTAAATTTCCAAAAAAAGAAAAGGTGAAAAACTTTTTTAAGTGAAAATGATATTTTGAAAATTAGAGTTGTGTTTGGACATAAATTTCAGTTTGGGCTGTTTTTGAAGTTTTGTGAGTGATTTGAGTAAAAATTTTGAAAAAACGCTTTTTGGAGTCGAAAATTTTCAAAATGCATCTTCAAATGAACATTAAAAATTTTATGAACAAACGCTGATTTCGGAAAAAAGTGAATTTTTTTTTAATGTCCAAACGAGCTCTTAGATTCAAAAACATGAATAGTGAAATAATGGTACATTGGACCTTGACTCCATCATTGCTGTCGATTGAAAATAGAAAACTGAAGAGTCTAGAGACTAGAATCCAAAGTTATCGGTTTGAAATTATAAAGGGATGACAGGTTTTCCATATTCTACAGAGTCCATAGTCAACACAGTTCCTTCCAGCAAATTAATAAATTAAAAGAAAAAGAAACAAAATCCATTGTTGTTAGAGTATATTTTGTTGGCCCAAACTATTTTGGAACTTGGATGAAATGTCAGTTTTTAATAGAGAAATTACTGGTTATGTCCATTTATAAGTAGATTATTATAAAAATTGGCCAATTGAGAAAATATTATTAATATTAGCTAAATTAGCCAATTAGCTATTTGTAGCAAAAAGTATCAAATTTTTGCTTTATTTTGAGTGGGTGTTATTAGAATAGATTGGGCACAACTTAAGGAGTTTGAATCTCAGTTTTTAGGATGATTTGGTGAAATTTTGAGGTGGTTTGAATCGAAAATTCGAAGTAAAAACTGAACATGGAAAAAATGATGTGTATCATTTGTGTATCACATATGTATCATATTTGTATCAATTGTGTATCACATGTATATCCATGTATACCTATGTGTGAGATACATGTGTGATACATGTGTCGCAGAAGACTTTTTTGAACTCGATTTAATTACGAATTTTGATACAAAACCAGTCCAAATCACCTCCAATCTTACTCAAATTTTGTATATTGACTTGTCTATATATTTTTAATGAATCTCAACTATACCCATTGAAAAAACTCATTTTTTGTTTAGATTTTTGGAATATTGTATATATTTTTGTATTTCATCACCTTATTTGCTACCTCATCCATGAAATTTTCTTTCCGTCTTGTATCTAGTGTTGCTAATCACGCGTAAAAATATGGAAGGTGATTTTTGCATGTGATTCTTTGAGAGAAAGAATCCTATTATTTGGTTTTTCAATTTTTGTTGACTAGTTTTGATAAATCTATAACTAATGGCTAGAGGTTGGTAAGTTGAGATTTATTTGGGACATTTGTGTAAGTTTTCCTTTTTAATTGTCCAACCTAGTGTTGGTCAATTATTTTTCTTACGTTGTTTATTAAAGCAGAAGACTTTAATTTTGATAGTGCCCGAGTTGATATTAAGTTTTAAGTATAGTAAAATGGCTGAATACATACGGAGACACCTAAAGTTGGCACGATCTTTCACTTAGACACTTAAACTAGGCCTCTTTCCATCTGAACTAATTTCTTAGGCAATTCTTATACCAATTAAACATGTTTTGTGCAGGTTTATTAATTCACCAAGCGCGCGTTCTGCAATCTCTGTCTACATGGAAAAAGTAACCATTATAAATCGTGCCACATCATTTTTTTTGTCCACCTCACCGTCCATCTCAGCTATATAGTCTTATTTCCACTGAATATACACAAATAAACAGCCCTAAGTTTCTTCTTCTTTCCGTCAATGGTGTTGGACCTTTTTTTGCAATATTTCCATGGCGAGAGGATTCTCTGTGACCAAGTCTTCGGCGTCTCCGACAACATCAGAGTCTCTTGTTTCTCGGAGATTGCTAAAGACAGTGCTCTGGCGTTGTTCACTTTTCCGGTGATGGTGGCGAAGTACAAGAATTGTCTATTGAGAAAATGTTCCGTATTCTCGATCTCTATGACGCTATTTCTGAACTCTGGAGTGAAATCGAATTGATTTTCGGCTTTGAATCCACGACGGTTGTCAGATCCCAGGCGATGAGCTCAATGGAGAAGCTTCCTGAAGCTGCTCGAACCATCTTATCGGAGTTTGAATCGGCGATTAAGAAAGATTCTTCCAAAGTGGTGCCCGGTGGCGGAATCCACCCGCTAACACGCTACGTCATGAACTACCTTAATTTTCTCATTGATTACAGTGGGCCTATCTCTGAAATCGTCGCCGATATGCCGGTATCGGTGAAGTCGCCACTGCCGGAATCTTTTCGGCTTTGAATTTTTAAGGATCTTTGACGCTTCCATGTAAGCACGAGCCGCCAGTTGAAGGGGGCTCGTTGGTTTTTTGGAGAGGATGAGTCACCGGTTTCTCTCGCCGGATTCCGGCAGTGGAGTGACAACTGACAGATCTTTTTTGTTTTTGAGGGAGAAGAAGAAGGAAATAAAAAATAAAAAATAAAAATAAATTGTTTTCTAGGTCTTCACGCGCCTATATCGGGTGAAACTCACTTTGTGTGCCAACTCAGCAAGAAATGCTTAATTGGAATAAGTTTAGGGTAGTATAAGTGCTCAATAGAAACACCCTTCATTTCAGGTGTCTAAGTGAAATATTGTGCCAGCTTTAGGTGTTCCGCCTAGTAAAATTTTGGGAGAGAGAACATGGTTCATGTGGAACTACATTGTGTGAGAGGTACTCATGTTCGAATACAGTGTCATCAAACAAAAGACTACCATACACGCCTTTTGTCGGGAAGCTATCGTCGCCTACCTCATCTATAGGCATTTCGATTCGCTCGCGCACAAGATCAGATCGACTGCTCTACTACCATCATTTCGAAGGTTTTTTTAATTCAAAAAGACGGAGAATAAATAACTTATTCATAATCTTATAGGCCCCGCACCGCTTCATTCAATTGCTTTGTTATAAAGAAAGGGAAGGAAATCTTTTTTTGATCAATCGCCTGAACCTGCCTTTCTTCTTTGCCAAGAGGGGTGGCCCAATCACTAATAGAATCTCTCAACATGAGACTCATTATGTCTAGAGGAAATAACTTCGGTGGATCTAGTTGATTAAGTCGTTGTGTATGTCGATACCCATCTGCTCGGAGTGCGGATAAGGGCTCAACATATTAAATATACACATAAAATAATGTTTGACTTAGCTAAACAATATCATTTCCGACGAAATTAACACCCTTTAGCATATGGTGGCTCCGCCACGACTCGAAAGTAGAAATATCGATTATGTTGGGCTCATGCCCATGTTGTCCATCCAAAGGCCCAATGGCCTAATCCTATTCTCTTTTGGTTTCCATTCCTATTCGGAATTGGATTCGGTGTTTATTCCTATTTTGAGTTGGTTTTAGCTTTAAGAGAAACCACCACTCGTGATTTATAAATAGGACAACCTTGGAGAATTGTTCTATGCTCATTGGTACAAGTCTTTGAAAGACTTAAGCACATAAGAGTGGTTTTTGACAAAGCTTTCATCAAGAGAGAAGAAAAGCATTTGTTTTGTTGCAGATTTTTATTCTGACCAGTCAACTTCAAATACCATTTTCCAATTCGTTAACTGTTGGATCGGGATAAACGTTTTACTAAGTGTTTATAACATCTTAGTATTTGATTCGAACGGTGGAGATCGGATTTGGAGGCCCGTAGAATCTGCTTTTGAGCCTCGAACAGAAGCTTTATTTTGTGGATTCTCCTCTTTCTTCAATTGATTAGTTGTTGCTCTTGTTGCTATTGTTGTTCTGTGTTTGACACTTGTTGTGCAGCCAATTTGGAGAAATTTTGTAAATCTCTTATTATTATAGTGGAGTTTTTTGGATCTTTGTGATCCCGTGGTTTTTACCTTCGATTTGAAGGGTTTTCTACGTTACAATTTGGTGTTCTTTATCTTCTTTATTTTCGGGTTTGCCTCTTCCTCGACATAACAGTGGTATCAGAGCCTTGGTTATGTATCCGGGTTGTTACGGAATGGAGGCGAATATGAGAAAGATGGTATATTTAAATGGGAGAAACTATCATGTTTGGAGAAGCAAGATAAAAGATTTGTTGTTCGTGAAGAAGATGCATCCACCCGTTTTTGCAGCTCATAAACCCGAGAGTATATCTGATGAAGATTGGGATTTCGAGAACCAACAAGTCTGTGGATATATACAATAATGGGTTGAAGATAATATTCGCAACCATATTGTGAATGAGACACATGCGTGATCATTGTGGGAAAAGCTAGAGACTCTTTATGCTTCAAAAACTGGGAACAACAAGTTGTTCATGCTAAAGCAATTGATGACCTTCAAAAACAAGGAAGGAATCCCTATCCTTGATCACATAAATAATTTTCAGAGCATCCTTGATCAGTTGTCTAGAATGGGAGTTAATTTTGATGATGAGATACAAGGACTTTGGCTTCTTAATACTCTGCCAGATTCTTTGGAAACTCTTCGTGTTTCTTTGAAAAATTCAGATCCTGGAGGTAAGGTGACCATGGAATATTCCAAGAGTGGTGTGTTGAACGAGGAAGTAAGAAGAAAATCTCAGGGTTCGTCCTCACAAACAAATATCTTGGTCATAGAAGACCGTGGGAGAGATAGAACAAGAGGCTTGAGGAATAGAGGGAAAAGTAGAAGTAAGTCAAGGTCCAAATACCATAATATTATATGCAATCACTGTGGCAAGAAAGGACACATCAAAAGGTTTTGCCACAAGTGGTTGCAAGACATTAGAGAAGGAAAGGAAGTTGAAAATAACAAGAACAATGTTGATGCTATTGTTAGAGATGACCTTCTTTTTGCTTATGATAAAAATGTCATCAATTTGGTATCCCATGAGACGAGCTGGATAGTAGATTCTGGAGCTACCTCGCATGTCACACCAAGAAAAGATTTTTTCTCATCTTATACTTTTGTTGATTCTGGAGTGTTAAAGATGGACAATGCCAGTGAAGTTAAGGTGTTTGGTGTTGGTACAGTTTGTTTGAAAACTAATAATGGTTCAACATTAGGTTTTTTCAAGATGTCAATCATGTTCTAGACTTTCCTTTCAATTTTATCTCCGCAGGAAGATTAGACGATGAAGGTTACCATAATGCCCTCTTTAATGGCCAATGGAAGCTCACCAAGGGCTCGTTAGTAGTGGCTCGAGGAGCCAAGTCTGGTCATTTATATGTGACACAGGGCTCTATTCTTAATGACTCCATAAATCTGGTGGAAAGTGACACTTTATCATAATTGTGGCACAGAAAATTGAGCCATATGAGTGAGAGGGGGATTATGTGTTTGGCTAAGAAAAGTTTTCTATCTGGAGTGAAAAAAGCAAAGTTGAAAAGATGTATTCATTGTTTAGATGGCAAACAGAAAAGGGTTTCCTTTCATTTCCATCCTCTCTCAAGAAATCCTGATTTATTGGAGCTAGTACACTCTGATTTGTGTGGTCCATTTAAGGTAAAGTCAAAAGGTGGCGCACTTTACTTTTTGACCTTCATTGATGTTCATTCTCGCAAGATCTGGGTATACCCTTTAAAATCCAAAGATCAAACACTCGGCGTGTTAAGGAATTTCAGGCCTTAGTTGAGATACAGACACGAAAGAAATTAAAAAGTATTCACACTGACAATGGTGGTGAATATTGTGGTCCCTTTGATAACTATTGCAAGGAACAAGGAATTCGTCATCAGAAAACTCCTCCCAAGACGCCTCAATTGAATGGTTTGGCAGAGAGGAAGAATAGAACTCTAGCTGAGAGAGCTAGATGCTTGCTTTTAGAAGCTAAACTTCCAAATACATTTTGGGCGGAAGAACTTAAGATTGTTGCCTATGTTATCAATTTGTCTCCTGTTGTTGCTTTGGATGATGATGTCCCAGACAGATTTTGGTTTGCCAAAGATGTTTCTTATGATCACCTGAAAGTTTTTGGGTGTAAAGCTTATGTCCATGTTCCTAAAGATGAGAGATCGAAACCGGATGTCAAAACTAAGCAGTGCATCTTTATCGGTTATGGTCACGATGAATTTGGATATCGCTTTTGTCACGACCCGAATTTCCCACCTCTCGGGACCGTGATATAGCCTAACATTGAACCCGCTAGGTAAGCCAACGTTAATGATTATTTATCTTATTCCTTTATTATTAACAACTAACAGGTGATATACAATATCAACGGAAATAGAAGTGTGAAAGAAAACAAAGTCTAACAACCTGTTTAAATACCATTACGGAATTCATAATAACTATACCCAAAATTTGGTGTCACAACTTCACGGATTGTCTACGAATACTACATATAAGGGTATGAACAAAAGTAAATAGATCTGTTCTCAGAAATAAATAAGAACAGAATAGAAATAAAGTAGGAGGGGACGCCAAGGCCTACGGATGCCTGCAGGACTACCTCGGAATCTCCACTAGACTGAAGGCAGCCACCTCACTCTAAGGTTCGTAGGGTCATGTACCGGGATCTGCACAAAAAGTGCAGAGTGTAGAATCAGTACAACCGACCCTATGTACTGAGTAAGTGTCGAGCCTAACCTCGAGAAGTAGTGACGAGGCTAGGGCACGACAACCAACTAAACCTGTGCAGTTTAATTATATACGGAGACAGTAATAGCAACAAGAATTAAGCATCTAAATACAAAGGAAAGGGGAACATGCTGAGTGGAGGAAATATCAAATAATGGAAATAACGAAGTAAAGCAACAAATTAGATATCAATTTAAACAACAGAAGTAACAACACAAAAACAAGTGCACGGCATCACCCTTCGTGCTTTTAATTTCATAATATGGCACAACATCACCCTTCGTACTTTTACACTCTCTCACAATATCATACACGACATCAACCTTCGTGCTTTACACTCTTCCTCACCCAAACAAAACAATAACAACAATCCGACAAGGAAATCAACAATAAAGCCATAACATCACGGCAAGGGAGCCAACAGTAGAATCAATATCATCCCGGCAAAGGAAACAATTATAACCAATCTCACGTAGTTACTTAACTTCACGTAGTAATTCTCAACTTGAACCAATACTCAACAATGATCAATACCAAGGAAATACTACCAACATGGATAATTATCAAATTAAACTCAAGTAATGCTTAATGAAAAATCACCTAAAGCTCAATATTCGACTCACGGTCATGTTTGAAATCAACGTATAGATACTCGTCACCACACCTATACATTGAACATAACACTAACACGTAGCATATAAGACACAATACCTATTTCCTCAAGCTAAGGTTAAGCCAAACACTTACCTCGAATTCCACGGTCAAACTCAAGCCTCAATTACCGCTTTCCCTTTAGAATTCACCTCCAATTCAATTGTATCTAGACATAATTAGCTTAATAATATCAATAAATGCTAAATAATTCAATCCCAATGCTTAATTATGAGTTTTCTATCATTCTTCCCAAAAAGTCAAAAATCGACACCGAGATCGCTTGGTTAAAACACGAGGTTCAGACCAAAACCCGATCACCCATTCATCCACGAGCCCGAATATGTAATTAGTTTCGGAATACGACCCCAAATTTGTAAATCCCTAATTCTCCTAAAATCCCTAATTTCTACCATTCAAGAACAAGATTTAGGCCTAGAAATCTAATGGGTGTTGATGGAAAATGAAGAAAACGAGTTTAAGAACACAAACCTAGCACTTGGTGGTGAAATCCCTCTTCAAAAATCGCCCCTAGGCTTCCTTGGTTTTAAAATATGAAGTTATGGCTAAAATCCCGTTTTGATACTGTTTTAAGAAGGCTGGATAAACCTTCTACGCGTTCGCGTGAGGTCTGTCGCGTTCGCGAGACAGCCTATGCGTTCGCGAGACAGCCTATGCGTTCATGTAAGCTCACTCCCTCGTGGCCTTCGCGTTCGCGTGCCTTTGGCCGCGTTCGCATATGGTATCAATCCTCCCCTCCCCCAGGTCCCATTATGCTACGCGTTTGCGACCCAAGCCTCGCGTTCGCGTAGGTGAAATCCAGCGCCAGCCCATTTCATCTTCACGTTTTCGTGGGTTACCACACGTTCGCATAGAATAAAAGACCAGACACCAGAAAACAACAATCTCACCAGATTTTATAAGTCCAAACCACTCCGATGCCTATCTGAAACTCACCCGAGCCCTCGGGACTCCAAACTAAACGTGCACACAACCTTAAAAATATCCTACGGACTTACTCGTGTGATCAAATCGCCAAAATAACATCTTAACAACGAATTTAGCATCAAAATCAAAGGAAAATCTCAAGAACTTTCAAAGTTTCAAATTTCAAGAGTCCGAATCACGTCATATGACCTCCGTTTCTTACCAAATTTTACAGGCATCACTCAAATACTATATTAAACCTGTAGCGGGCTCCGGAATAAAAATACGGGCCCGATACCATCAATTTCAAATATAATCAAATTTTCGAAAACTCTTATAATTTCAATAAAATAATTTCTTTCAAAAATTCATTTCTCGGGCTTGGGACCTCAGAATTCAATTCCGGGCATACGCCCAAGTCTTATATTTTCCTATGGACCCTCCGGGACCGTCAAATCATGGGTCCGGGTCCGTTTACCCAAAATATTGACCGAAGTCAACTTAAATTCAATTTTAAAGGCAAAATTAGCATTTTCCTCCATTTTCATATAAAAGATTTCCGGATATACACCCGGATTGCGCACGCAAAATGAGGTGAGACAAATAGAGGGTTTCAAGGCCTCGTAACACAGTTTTGACTTATAAAATGAGATATGACTTTTTGGGTCATCACCGTTTTTACGATCCAGTTGACAATAAACTTATTAGAAGTCGTGATGCAATATTCTTTGAAGACTAGACTATTGAAGATATTGACAAAACTGAGAAGATAGATTCTCAGAGTAATGAGAGCTTAGTTGATATTGATCCAGTTTCAATTGCTAAGGCACCTATTTCACATGAAGGAACCCAAGACAATGATGGAGATAGTAATCAAGATCAAAATGATCATCATGGTGTAGATGTTATGGATGCTCCAGTTGATGAAGTTTTGGTTGATCAACAATAAATTCTTGCTCAGGTGACTACTTCAAATGCTCCTGAAACCTCTCTTAGAAGATCTACAAGGGAGAAACAAAAATCCATGCGCTATCCTCCTGAGGAGTATGTACTTTTGACTAACATGAGAGAACCTGAGAATTATGATGAAGCCATGCAAGATACTCACAAAGATCATTGGATCAAAGTCATGGAAGAAGAGATGAAGTCACTCCATGCGAATATCACATATGAGTTAGTGAAATTGCCAAAAAGTAATAGAGCTTTATCTAATAAATGGATATTCAGAATAAAGCAAGATAACCATAACTCTGCGCCTAGATACAAGGTGAGGTTAGTTCTTAAAGGTTTTGGCCAGAAGAAGAGAGTTGAGTTTGATGAAATTTTTTCCCCTGTTGTGAAGATGTCTTCTATTCGTCTGGTTCTAGGAGCCGAAAATCTAGATATAGAGGTTGAGCAGATGGAGGTCAAGATTGTTTTTCTTCATGGTGAGTTTGATGAGGAGATTCATATGGAGCAGCCTGAGGACTTTGTAGTTAAGCTTGCAAAGCATGCGTTTTGCAAAAAAATTGGCAGGCATGAAGCCTGTCAATAGTTCCTCCACTTGAAGACACATTGGCCCCTTGGTTGGAGGGGGAGTTTGTTGGGCTCATGCCCATGTTGTCCAGCCAAAGGCTTAATGTCCTAATCCTATTCTCTTTTGTTTTCCATTCCTATTCGGAATTGGATTCGGTATTTATTCCTATTTTGAGTTGGTTTTGGCTTTAAGAGAAAGCACCACTCATGATCCATAAATAGGACAACCTTGGAGAATTGTTCTATGCTCATTGGTACAAGTCTTTGAAAGACTTAAGCACATAAGAGTGGTTTTTGAGAGAGCTTTCATCAAGAAAGAAGAAAAGTATTTGTTTTGCTGCAGATTTTTATTCCGACCAGCCAACTTCAAATCACGTTTTTCGATCTGTTAACCGTTGGATCGGCTGAAATTTTGACTGAGTGTTCATAACATCTTAGTATTTGATTTGAACGGTGGAGATCGGATTTGGAAGCCCGTAGCATCTGATTTCGAGCCTCGAACAACAACTTTGTTTTGTGAATTCTCCTCTTTCTTTAATTGATTAGTTGTTGCTATTGGTGCTCTGTGTTTGACACTTGTTGTGTAGCCAATTTGAAGAACTTTTGTAACCCTCTTATTATTATAGTGGAATTTTATGGATCTTTATGATCCCGTGGTTTTTACCTTCGATTTGAAGGATTTTCCACACTAAAATTTGATGTTCTTTATCTTCTTTATTTTCGAGTTTGCCTCTTCCTCGACATAACAGATTATTAGGTGGAAACTAGAAATCTATCATTTTTTGGAACATAAAAAGCAAAAAAGAAAAAAGTAAAAAAGAAGAAGAAAATCTCACAAAATGATCATAAGTTCATAACTAATCATTAATGATTAGACAAGACTCGTTGTTGTGAACGAGTTTACAAAGCGTGAGAACGACTTCTCCATGGGATATCTTTTGGCTAATCGTGGTTTTTAATTTGTTGATCACTATATATATATATATATATATATATATATATATATATATATATATATATATATATATATATATATATATATATATACTAGTGTCTTCGAGTCATGTAATATATTTTGTATGACCTTTTGATAATATTACAGCCACACTAATGGTTGCAGTGCCAATACTATCAAACTTCTTGATTTAAGATTTGCCACTAATGTTAAGATTGTTGTTCTAAATTCCTTTAGTAATTGTCTATTTACGAAGAACAATCTTGTTATCCCATAGCCAATCTTTTCATTTGTAAGTTTCTCAATGATTCAACATACAAAATAAAAAATTGGAATAATCATCTATTTTTAATATAATCAGCATTATGAATTACACACTGTTAGTCTCTATCTTTCCATATGGGATAAGCAAATCACTTTTATTTTTTAATAATTAGCAAAATTCTATCAAAGATGTCGTTGTTCAAAATTTTTGGTCAATTAACACAAGTTAGATTAACAAAGATTGATCAAAATGCTAACGCTCCAAAAAGTAGCAAAAACTTGTACTCGAAGAACAGAAAAAGTGAATTGATTTGATGAGTACGTTTTCACTTAATAGTTAGAGCTATAAATCCATAATTCGGATATTTAAATTACAAATAATTTTTTTGGAGGAGCACGTCGCTTCAAATTTCTGTGAAGGAACACATCTATCTGTCTCAAGCGTGAGCTACATCTTTTTGTATCAAGCATGAGTTTGGGCTTTGAGTTTTTTTTTTTAAATAAAAAGAGGAGGGTAGCTAGATTTAAGAAGGGTAAAAAAGCTACAACTCATAAAATTATGCTAATTATTGTCAGGAAATTAATTATTCAAAATTCATGTGCCAAAAAAAGACTGTGCACTGTCGAGGGTCGCACAGCCCAATCCAACGGGAATGTATCGGTTTGCTTTCCTAATACCGCCAAGGGTCGCACCGCCAAGGGTCGCACGAATTATGTCGGGGTTGCACGGCCCAATCCAACATACAAATATGTAAGTTATGCATTGTCGAGGGTCGAACGGCACGAACCATAGATGCATCTATCTGCTACCGAGGCGTTCGGCTCGTGAGTACGCAGACCCAAATCATCGCAAGTATTAAATGATTTGGGTCTTAGACTACTCGGACATAAGCATAATTAGTAGCTATGTACGGTCTCTCGTCACCTCGTGAGTACGCAGCCCCCAAAAATAGAAGCACATGTTAAATCAATTCACCTATGGGGTTAATTCCATCTTACAAGGTTAGAAAAAGAGACTTACATCGCTCCAAAGTTCCATAACCGGCTCCAAAGCGTCTCTAACACCTCAAACCAATGTCCGTCGCTCCAAAACTAGTCAAATAATGTACAAACCCATAAAAATATACAATACTCATAACGAATCAATTTAAACAAATTCCCAACTCCGCTCGAAAAGTCGATAAAGCAACCATCGGGGCCACGTGCTCGGATTTCGAAAATTTTCGAAGATAACCATTACACATAACATTAAGAATTCAAATATATAATTTATTCTCAACTCCATGTCCAATTTCGTGGTCAAAATCCAAAATACCAAGTTTTAGTTTTTTCTTCAAAATCCCAAATTTCTATAAATTTTCATGCCTAAATCCATATATAAGCCTTATATTTCGCTCATAATATGCGGGAATCACTTACCTTGACATAGATGATGAAAATTTTCACTTGAAGCCTCTCCAAAATCGCCCAAACCAAAAGAAAAATGAGCGAATTGGGCTAAATCCCGCTTTAAAATAAATCTGCCCAGGCCTAACCTTCATCGCGTTCGCAACCCCCTGAACGCGTTTGCGATGCCCAGCTGACCTTGCCCCCTTCGCGTTCGCATTCCATGCTTCGCGTTCACGAAGGCCAAACGACCTCATGCCCAGCTCCTCCATTTCCTTCTACACGTTCGCGATTGGCCCTTTGCGTTCGCGTAGGTTCCTCAGGCACCTCTCCTCGTTCGCGACATCTGTGTCGTGTTCGCGATGAGTAATCTCCTCCAGCCACACAAATCCTTCTTCGCGAACGCGATCGCCTCCACGCGTTCGCGATGAAGGACACCAGAAGCAGAATCAACAGCAGCAAAACATGGGAAAAATGACCCAAAACCAACCTGAAACACACCGAGCCCCTGGGAACCCGTCCAATCACACCAACCAGTTCCAAAATGCAACACGAACTTAGTCGAAGCTTTAGACCAAATCAAACAACATCAAGAACATGAATCACACCCCAATTCAAGCTTAATGAACTTTAGAACTTCAAACTTCCATGCCGAAACCTATCAAATCACGTCTGATTGACCTCAAATTTTGCACACAAGTCACATTTGACATTACGGATATACTCTAATTTTCGAAATCGGAATTCGACCCCGATATCAAAAAGTTCACTCATGGTCAAACTGCCAAAAAACTCCAACTTCCAACTTTCACCAACTAACCCCAAAATGACCTACAAACCTTCATATCCACATCCGGACGTGCTCCTAAGACCAGAATCACCATACAGATCTATTCCCTGGTTCAAAATTCCAAACGGACATCGATAGCATTAAAATACACTTCAACCCAAATTTATAAAATTCTTCCAAAATGCCAACTTTCCACAATAAGCGCCGTAACGCTCCCGGGTCATCCAAAACCCGATCCGGACATATGCCCAAGCCCACAATCATCATAAGAACCTATTGGATCCTTCAAATCCTGATTCCGAGGTCGTTTACTCAAAAGTCCAACCTTAGTCAATCATTCCAACTTAAAGCTTATTCGAATTTTCTTTCCAAATCAACTTCAAACTTCCCGAAATTCAATTCCGACCAGAAGTACAAGTCATAATACCTAAAGTGAAGCTACCCAAGGCCTCAAACCGCCGAACGGCGCGTTAGAGCTCATAACGACCGGTCGGGTCGTTACAGATTCTCATTTAAAACTAATTTGTATATAATTGATAAATTGTATATAACCATGTAATTAAGTTAAAACTTGATTAGAGATGGTAAATGAGTTTCATATGTAATATACGTATAGTAAAAATCGCATTAATTTTTAGAGCTAATAATTATTTGGCATTCTAATACGCTCCTTCGAATCTAGTATACCTATAAAATCTATCTACCTTACCATCAACATTAAGTCAAAATCAATTTTTTGACTCATTACAAATATTTTTTATATAGTTATACAATCAAACCTCTCTATAACAATATCCCTATATAATAATATTTTTCTATAAAAATTAAGTGTTTCCGGAACTTATTTTATGTTATATTATAATATATAACAGCACTTTGCTATAACATCTAAAAATATTCGAAACAAACGAGGCAGTTACAGAGAAGTTTTACCGTATGACCGTATATAGTTACTTTGTTATAATTAACAAGTTAGGGCTTAAGTGTGTACATTAATTATTATTTTTTGGATTTGAAGTAAAAAAGAAAGAACTCTTGATGTGAATGCTAGACTATTTTAAATAAAATGTTACATTATCCTTTACTGTATAGCTAAAAGAAGTATGTGATGTGAGTTTGAGAAATGACGTTGTTGTCCATTGGGGTTGAGATTATGAGGAGAAATTGAGGGATTTACGTTTCTAGCTATACAATGCATTTTTTCTTTAATTTTATGGCTCATTACAAATATTTTTTAATTAGTTATATGATCTTATTTAGTGTAGAGATCCTAAATATAACACATGAGATCTTTATAAAATTATTTTCCTTTATTCAAATTATAACTACTTAGAGATCATTTGTTTTTCGAAAATTAACCACCAAGAAACTCTCATATCACTTATCCACATTACTTGCTCATAGCAGCTTGGCCAACCTTATTTGTTCCAAACTAGCAAAACACATGCCTGGAGAGTAGAAAGTAGTAATTCTGAAGGGTTGTTATTTAGGAAATTAACAGTATGTCCTGAATTTTAGTTTTTTAACTTGAGTTGTTTTGAAGTTAAAAAACTTAGTTTAGAATTTCATGATAAAATAAGTGATGGTTAATCTCTAAATAGCATCCCGAGATGACTATCTATGCACTTTCCCCCTTAAGTAGGGATGGGCATCGGTCGATTCTGTTCGGTTGTGAATATTATCGGTTTAGCATATCGATTATCGATTTATAAATATGCTAAATCGATAACTGAACCAATAAGATATCGTTTATCGGTTAATCGATTATTGGCGGTTATTAGTTGGCTTATCGATTATCGATAAGATAACTCAATCTAGAGGTAAGAAGCATAGTGTATAACGCACATGAACTGAACTTCAATCGGTGAAGTTTGCATAATTTGATTCCAAGCATAACCATTTCGCCATTCCATACAAGGATGGACCGAAGGTTGAAGCCCTGAATGTATTTATATACTTAAGGGGAAATCATAATTTTATAAATCTTATTGGGTTATCGATTTAACCCGTTAATAAAATTGGACAAATCGATGCCCGAACCGATAACCCAGTAATAACAATATACTAAACCGTTAATCCAATAACTTGATACCGATAACCCAATAAACTTTTTTCGGTTCAGGCTATCGATTTTACCTTATATATGCCCGGTCCTGCACTCATGAAAACTAATAATATTGGACCACTGCATTAAGTGTCACAATGGGCTTCAATTTTCTTCCTCTACTTGGATTATCATATAATTGTTTTTTGGAATTTTTACATTCCGATGCCATTTAGGAAACTTTATTACCCTTAATGCTTAAGGTTTGATATAATTACATTTAGTATCCCTAATTACCAATTCTATACCATTAGTGGTTTTTAGGTATTAATTACACTCCTAATTTAAAGGTACCGTATATTTCTTCTAATTCCACTCCCCCCACGTTTCTCTCTCCAATTCCCACACCTTCACACACGTTTCCCTCCCACACCCACGATTTCTGTATCAAAATCTCATTATTTCTTCTGCCAAAACCAGAGAAATATTTGTAACCCCCACCATTAACGCCCATTATCAAGCTTCTTCTTCTACAACCAGTCAAAATTGAAGCTTATTCTTCAAAGTTCATACACCCATTTACCTTCAGCTTCAAATTTTCTAAATGAAGAACAAACCTTCAAAGAACAACCCTAAAAAGCAAGAGAAGCAGATATTTCATCGTTTGATTTGGGTGTATTATCACAACATTCACAGAAAAAGAATGGAAGAGCTGCTCATGCAAGTGAAGATAAGAGGCATAGTCTTTCTCCGCGTCAAATTAGGGCTGAAGCTAGAACTAAACAATATTGTTGAATGTAAACAGTACTTCATCTACATTATTTTAGCAAATAACTCCTTTACTACTGAATAATTATCTAGTTATTATGTAAACTACATAATATCTACAATCAGAACTCAAATAATCTATAATTTATCTACAAAATATCTACAAACTGGGTACATTAAATTTTAGTATCCCAATTCCCATTCAATTGTAACATAATTGGGATTTTTGACATAATTGCGTTTTTTGCAGAAGATTTGTAGAAGTTTTAGTCGTTTTTTATTTCTGAAAATAGAAAACAAAGCATTTACAATCAGAATACAAATAATCTACAATTTATCTACAAAATATATACAAACTGGGTACATTGATTTTAATATCCCAATTCCCATTCAATTGTAGCATAAGACATAATTGCATTTTTTGCAGAAGATTTGTAGAAGTTTTAGTCGTTTTTTATTTGTGAAAACAGAAAATAAAGCATCTACAATCAGAATACAAATAATCTACAATTTATCTACAAAATATCTACAAACTGGGTACATTTAATTTTAATATCCAAAATCTCATTCAATTGTAGCATAAATGGGATTTTCGACATAATTGCGTTTTTCGCAGAAGATTTGTATAAGTTTTAGTCGTTCTTTGATTTGTGAAAACAGAAAACAAAGCATCTACAATTTATCTACAAACTGAGTACATTGAATTTTAATATCCCAATTCTCATTCAATTGTAGCATAATTGGAATTTTCGACATAATTGCATTTTTTGCAGAAGATTTGTAGAAGTTTTAGTCGTTTTTGATTTGTGAAATCAGAAAAGAGACGAAAATTAATACATCGTGATTTGCGTTTGAAAATATGTTAAAGAATCTTTAATTCTCCAATATTAGCGCGCCTAAATAAGGAAGCCTACATCTACAATGATTCTTTATTTAATGAAATATCTGAAAGAATTTTTAATTCCCCAATATTAGCGCGCCTAAATAAGGAAGCCTACATCTACAATGATTCTTTATTTAATGAAATATCTGAAAGAATTTTTAATTCCCCAATATTAGCGCGCCTAAATAAGGAAGCTTACAACTACAATGATTCCTTATTTAATGAATTGTCTATATTTTGTAGAAATACTATTAACATGACGAGTAATATGCAAACTATGAACATATTTGCTAATATAATTTCCTACATGGTATAGGAACGAAAATTTCCCCTTTTTTTAGTTAGTTTATATTTTGATCATGCTAAAATACTTTTTAGGAAAATAAACGTGCTAAAATTTTAAATGCTCGTGTAATTCTGTGGATTATTATTAGATTTATTAGCCATAATGCTGGCGTGTAATCTTTTCCCCAAAACTTATCCTATTTTGTGCAAATAAACCTTATTATACTACTATTTCATTTTTTTCTCTAACGTGGACATAAATAGACTTCCGTGTCTAGCTCAAAATACTCTCCATTTTCTCCGAACAATTTCCGACCAGCGATGAAGATCATGGTAGCCATCAAACGTGTCGTTGATTACGCCGTCAAAATCCGAGTAAAACCGGACAAGGTACAATCTTTGAAATTTTCATTTGAATGAATTTTCATTTATTTTTTTGGGTGTAATTTTAATTGGGAATTATTTTAATGTTGGACTGAAGAGTGGAGTAGAAACAAAAAATGTGAAGATGTCAATGAACCCATTTTGTGAAATAGCATTAGAAGAAGCTTTAAGGATTAAACAATCCGGTTTGGCTTCAGAAGTGGTGGCTGTTAGTATTGGGCCGGTTCAGTTTGCGGAGACTTTAAGAACCGGTTTAGCTATGGGAGCAGACCGGGCAATTCATGTTGAAGCACCTGAGAATGTATATCCACTTACAATTGCTAAGATTCTTAAAGCTCTTGTTGATGTTGAAAAGCCTGGTCTTCTTCTTCTTGGCAAACAGGTATGGTTTTGATGTAAAGATTTGAGCTTTTATTTATCATTTTGTGTACAAACAATTGTTTGGTATATTTGTATGCTGACCACATGAGTATCCGCACCAAAAAGGAATGGCGAGAAGACGATTAAGCCGTGGTTGTATCCACAAGGCACCAACGAGCATCTCGGCCACCGCCGAGGTCGAACCATCAGTAAGCCTCTACGGCGGAACACACCCTATGGCACTTAGGGAGGTTGACCTAAAGTGCAAACAACATATTAAAGTACTGTAGGCTAAGGACTGTAGGGTAAGTGGGAACACCTAGTATATATACAGGATAAGAGAACGATAGAGAGGACTTTTTTTCCCTCTCTGAAGAGGGTCTATCTGATACCCAAGAGAAGGCTTTGAACCTTGCTGCACATCTTTGTAATCATCATCGTGGAATCAATAAAGTTATATTCCGTGGCCGTTAATGGTGCATCTTCTTGTTCTTCTTTATCATACATTATGGAGTAATAGGAGTGAGTATGTAAGCCCATTATTTACATTTGACATCATTTATAAGCTTAATAAGTTCTTAAGCTTAACCATATCCAATTTTTCTTACTTAATATTGTTCGATCTAGATTTATTTATCCTTGGCTAGGATTTACCCCCTATTTTTCTTATTAATCCGTTTTAAAAACAAAAAAGGGTTTAACACTTTTTTGGTAAAACAATATTAGGATAGTAAGGTAGATCTGATTACCGGGTTCGGCCGAACCCAGTAGCTTTGGTCCAAACTCTATATTAAGAAATTCGTTGAAAATGTATAAATTGTTAATTTAGAACCCATTAACTTAAATGAGTTAGAATTTCGAACCCATAAGGTTCATATCCTGGCTCCGCCTCTGGAAGGTAGCAAATACCCTGCGGCATAGTTGTCTTTGGAGATTATGTTTTGGATCATTTCCAGTGTTTGGATGGGTATAAACACAAGTCACATAATGGAAGATAAGGTACAATTATAGTGTTTTGATGATATTCTTTAGTTTAGTGTTAAAGAATGACATAATGTTTAAGAGTTTGTTGAATCAAGTAATATGAAGTTATGTTGCTCAAACTCTCCGAAAATGTGGCCGGATACGTGTCGGATCCTCCAAAAGTAGTACATTTTGTAGGATCCGACACGGGTGCGGCTACATTTTGGTGAGTCCGCGCAACATAGATATGAAGTAAGAGTTGGAGATATTAGTAAAAGAAAATGAATTCTGCTCATAAGTTAAGGTAAGTCATTTATCCCTTTTGGTGGAAAATATTTTCTTTTGGGAACACTTAAGGCAATCAAACACTAGAAAATGACCTAATAAGAGAAAATGTTTTCTGCCAAACCAAGTATATCCTTAGTTTTTGACTGATAAGGTATAAATGGATTATGGAACAAGTCTTGGTTTTTGTGGAGTTACTATCTACTATTCTCTGTGTTTTCTTGGTTATTTTCTTCGTTTTTCTTTTCCAGTTTTCTTCTTGGATTTCAGTCAGTTTGTTTGTCTAATATTGTAATTTTTATGTAGGCAATTGACAATGATCAAAACCAGACGGGCCAAATGGTTGCAGGACTTCTCAGATGGCCACAGGGAACTTTTGCCTCTAAGGTTGGTATCATTTCTGCATAAGGAAAGAGCTAAAGAGATTCAAAGATTATGATTCTGCAATCCCTATTTGGTCTAAGTTGGTTTAGATCACCTCTACTTCAGTCAAGGGCGGAGCTAGCCTTGCGGTTGCGGCTTCGGCCAAACCCAGTAGCTTTGGTCCAAATCCTATAATTGTCTTAAGAAATCCATTCAATATTATATAAATTATTAATTTAGAACCCGGTGACTTAAACTGATTGGAAATACGAACCCATAAGCTTCAAATCCTAGCTCCACCTCTGGCTTCAGTGTTTGTATTTTGAGTACCTCTTGGACATTCCGTCCAAGTATCCAACACTTTCAAACTGCTTCTTTTGGTTTGCTTCTTTATATCTTCCTCTTGAGCACCTCTTGAACCCGTCTGCTCATATGTGTGAAGCTAATCAGATATAAGGCAATATCTATCATTTAGCTGTTTGCTTGATGAGCTGTCTAATCTACAAACCAAGTTAGTTTTATACTTCTGTTCATACAAGAGGATTGTCTGATCTCATGCAATCAGCACTTTTCCGAGCAAAAAAATTATCAAACAATCATCAGTCTTCCAAAATCCATCTCGCCTTTCAACTATATTTTCTTTACTATCATGTCCAGTTGGCTTGTTTAGGGCTTCAATCTCACTATGATGCTTCTGTTAGGTTGTGCTGGACAAAGAAAAGCAGGTGGCTACAGTTGACAGAGAAGTTGATGGTGGTATTGAGACATTGTGTTTGGATTTGCCTGCAGTAATCACGTAAGCTTTTACATAGTTATTTAGCATGAAAAGGTTAGATGTGATAAGCAAGCTCTGAAATAGTCCGTAAACCTTTTTTGTCCCTCGCTCTAAGCTCTTTAAAAAGCTCCATGTTTTATGACATCGATAGCATCATTTCAATATTGAAGTATCAATAGAATTAGTCGATTTAGTTTTCCAGGAGATTTGAGAAGCAAATCTTTTGATAATGGGCTTTTTAAATACATATCTAAGATTAGTCATGTGGTGATATTCCAAAAAAACTAATTTTATTATTTCTGAGTGGTACGGGTGAAGGGGACCTTTGACATAACCTATGTTGCTCGGACTCTCCGAAAATATGGTCGGATATGTGTCGGATCCTCCAAAAGTAGTGCATTTTTGAAGGATCTGACACGGGTGCGGCTACATTTTGGTGAGTCCGCGCAACATAGGACCTAACTGGTAAAGTTGCTGCCACGTGACCAGGAGGTCACGGGTTCAAGCCGTGGAAACAGCCTCTTGCGAAAATGCAGGGTAAGTCTGCGTACAATAGGTCATTGTGGTCCAGTCCTTCCGCGGACACCGTGACATGCGTAGCGGGAGCTTAGTGCACCGGGCTACCCTTTTTTTTGGAGTGGTATGGGTCTTCTGGCAATGATAATATTATACCGCTCGGTTAATTAATCTAAATCATAGAGTTCGAGTCTTCTACAGATGTTTGAAACTACAGTCAACTACAAACTTATCTATCCACTTTATTTATATTCTCTGCTCAAGGTGCTTATGTTACATAGTAGTTTGATATTAGATCAGTGTACTTATGACTTCTCTGTTGTGAACACAGCACTGATTTGAGGCTGAACCAGCCAAGATATGCAACGCTCCCGAACATAATGAAAGCAAAGTCGAAGCCAATAAAGAAATTCACACCACAAGACTTGAACGTGGAGATCAAATCCGACTTTGAAGTAGTTGAAGTGACCGAACCTCCCAAAAGAAAAGCAGGTCTCATACTTTCTTCTGTAGATGAGCTGATTGACAAGCTGAAGAATGAAGCACGCGTAATTTGAGTGTGTTAACAATTGTTCACTACAGATTTCATGTCTGTTACACCAGATGTTTCTCGTTGTAACTTCCAACAATGTAGCATATAATAACAATGATCACATAATGGAAAAGATCTCATCTACTTTCTTTCATTTCAAATATATCTAACTTCTTCTATCATAAAGCTAGAGAATATTACGTTGGGATATACTATTAACCATGCGTTTAGACATAGTATTTTGTTTAATTCTTTATGGAAACATTATTTATTTAATATATTCAATTCAATAAAGTACTTTTTTAAATAGATCACTTGTTACATGTGTGTCCTTTTAGTTATGTAATAGACAATTTAGTGTATGGAGTCTTAGCTCATGCACAGAAAATTAAATTGTCGTTCACATAATTAATAAACTATGTTCACAGATATTATTGGACAAAATATCTTGATGATTGTAGCACAAGATTATAGTATAATTTGTCTTGATTATGGGGGTGGTTTTACTCCAGCTTCTTGTGCTAGTGTACTTAGCATATATTGAACGGACCAAGTAGAGAAAATATATTTTTGTACTGAATATATATATGTACATATATATATATATATATGTACATATATATATGTACATATATATATATATATATATAATTCATTAAAATGAGCTTATACTCCTAATCTTGATATATTATTATGATCAATGTGATTTGTTTATTGTTTTGATTTATCAAAAGGTACAACTCTATTCAGAGTTAGTGTATGCCTAATAGATTGGACAATAACGAATAACATTTGTGAAATAATAATTAGTTGATAGAATCCATGACTCGATTTTGAGTTTGACGATACCCCTTTATGTAAGCTTATAAGTTTTTATGTGAAAACCTAGCCGGTGGATTTTGTATCCGTCACATGAAATAGTTTAAACAAGATTATAAAGGATTTAATTAGTTGATTAAATAAAATTTTCAGTGATCTAATTTAGTTAACTGGTATTTGGAATCTTAACATGGGGAGTTAAAATAAGTGTTAATGAATTTTCGAAATTCATATTGAGGAGTTCAATTGCAGACTTTTAGTGGAATAAACTGCAATTAATTACAGTAAGAATTAATTCATGCTAAATTCCGAATTAATACTATAATTAGTAGTCTCTTATTATTTCTATGGTCCCTGCTATGTCTAGTAAAAACATGGACTGACTTGGGTAAAAAGTGACTTGGGAGAAAAGTCATCCGGTAGAGTTTGAGTAGGATTCTACTTGCGCAGGTAGAATCCTACACGCTTTAAGAGCCTTATTTTTGGCCAAAAACAGGTCAACTTAAGGAAGACTAATTTCACCCAATAACTGACTTTTTAGAGTTGTATTGTTCTTGCCCACTCAAAGCAATTTTGTCCAAGGTCTTACTAAGACCATAGCATAAGACTACAACTCTGGATTCTTGTTGCGTAGAGGATTTGTGCAACGATTTCAAGATGTTAGTATTTTCTAATCTCATAATTATATCATTGTCTAGTAAACTAGTTTGGTTTCATGCCAGGTCGCTCCACTACGGAAGCTATCCACCTTGTTAGGAGATTGGTGGAACAATTCCGGGATAAGGAGAAGGATCTGCACATGGTGTTTATTGACTTGGAGAAAGCGTATGACAAGGTCCCTAAGGAGGTGCTGTGGAGATGTCTGGAGGCAAAGGGCGTGCCGGAAGCCTACATCAGAGCGATCAAGGACATATACGATGGAGCTAAGACTAGGGCTAGGACGGTGGGAGGCAACTCAGAGCATTTCCCGGTAGTTATGGTGCTTCATCAAGGATCTGCGCTTAGCCCATTCCTATTTGCCTTGGTGATGGATGCACTAACACACCATATTCAAGGGGATGTGCCATGTTGTATGTTATTTGCTGATGACATAGCTCTGATTGATGAGACGAGGGTCGGTGTTAACGAGAGGCTGGAGGTCTGGAGACAGACCCTCGAGTCTAAGGGTTTCAAATTAAGCAGGTCTAAGACAGAGTACCTGGAGTGCAAGTTTAGCGCCGAGCCGAGTGAAGTAGACAGGGACGTGAAGCTTGGATCTCAAGTCATCCCCAAGAGGGACAACTTCAAGTACCTTGGGTCGGTGATTCAGGGGGACGGAGAGATTGGCGAGGACGTCATTCATCGTATAGGGGCGGGTTAGATGAAACGGAGGCTTGCATCAGGAGTCTTGTGTGACAAGAAAGTGCCACCGAAACTCAAGGGTAAGTTTTATAGAGCTGTGGTTAGACCGGCCATGTTGTATGGGGCAGAGTGCTGGCCGGTTAAGAACTCCCATATTCAGAGGATGAAGGTAGCGGAGATGAGGATGCTCAGGTGGATGTGTGGGCACACTAGGATAGATATGATTAGGAATGAAGATATTCGGGCGAAGGTGGACGTGGCCCCGGTGGATGAGAAGATGCGGAAAACAAGACTCAGATGGTTCGGGCAGGTGCGGAGGAGAAGCCTTGATGCCCCGGTGAGGATATGTGAGCGGCTGACGGTGGTTGGCTCGAGCAGAGGTATAGGGCGGCCTAAGAAGTATTGGGGAGAGGTGATTAGGCAAGACATGACAAGAATGCGGATTTCCGAGGACATTGCCCTTGATAGGAAGGTCTGGAGGTCTAGCATCAGGGTTGTAGGATAGGGGGTACCAGAGCTTTTCTTACTTCATTCCCGGGGTGAGGCGGGGTTGGGTAGGGTGTTCCATAGATGGCTTGCGGATTTTATTGAGCTCCCGGACGGTAGTTTCTGGCTAATATCCTTCATTTATTTTATGATTTTCATACTTAGGCTACTATTTCTGCGATTTCTGCTGGAGTTACTAATGAATTGTCTTTTCTTTTCTTCTTTTTATTTTTCTGTGCTGAGGGTCGACTGGAAACAGCCACTCTGCCCTATCGGGATAGGGGTAAGGTCTGCGTACGCATTACCCTCCCCAGACCCCACTTTGTGGGACTTTACTGGGTAGTTGTTGTTGTTGTTGTCTAGTTTACATGTATTTGATGCCTGGTTGTTTGCTTGTTTTCGCTGCGCATGTTCTAACATATTATGTACTACTCCTTCCGTCTCAAATTATTTATCGTATTTCTCTTTTACACGTCAATTAAGAAAATATTAATTAGAAAGAGTATTAGACAATTTAACCCTTATTTATATGTCTTATGATATAATCTCTCTTCAGTGAATATTTACTTTGTTTATATGTTATCTCTATCTTCAAAAATAAATATTAATTTTGTCTTGACTTTTAGAATGACAACTATTTTAATATAAAGTTGCTTTTAATCAACTTAACATGTAACAGCGTTGACTAGACTAATTTAGAAGTTAGTTAAAATTAATTGTCAACCACGTTGTGGCTACCTGAAATTGTTAAGTCAAAAGGTAAAGACGTGTTTATCAAAAGGTACTTCATCTCATACATAATAAGTGACATTTGCCCTATTTATTTTGGTTCAAATTTGCATAATCAAGAATGAATGAATTTTATTTTTTCAAATATACCTTATTTACAAATCTCGATATGCCAAGGTAACAACTAATTAAGGATAATTTATTGAATATATCTTCTTTTTTTCAGAAATTTGTCACATACTAAAAATCACTTATTATGAATCGTAGGAAGTAACAAGTAGCATGCATGTACTCGAAGTTGTCGCCCGTCAATTAAATGTGTGAAAATTATGGATCAAGTTCAATTCTAAATAAAGAGAAGAGAAGAAAAAAAAATAGGTTATATTCTCCCATCTATTTATGTTGGTGTAAATTGGTTTGGACACTAAAGTTATTTGGAAAATTTTCAGGAAATTCGAGTCCACAATCTTTGCAGTACCTCGCAAACAATATACAAGATATAAATCATACTAAGTAAGTTCGGGACGACGAGCTCTGACAGAGAAGACTGCTGACAAAGAAAATGTATCCCATGCCGCAGTAAAATTTTATTTGCTAAAATTGCAAGAAACATACTTGTAATAGATAAAATGCTTTTAGATTTACGTTACGTTGAAATCAAATAACAGCCAAAAAAAGGAAAAAGCATAGGGGTAAGCAACTCCTTATTCGGTCAACATTTTACACTTCAAGAAGATTAAGAAGAAAGATGAAAAGGGTAAATTACTTTTACTACCGTAAATTCTCCAATCCTTTGCTTTAATTTTTTTTTATTTTCTGTTTTTCAAGTAGTTGATAGTGCTTGATAGGGATAAAAAAAAACTTAATTGGATAGGTACAGTCCTAAAGCCAATTGAACTGTCCTTTGAAACAACACTAACCTCAATTAGAACTTATTTAAAAAAAGGTTCTTACATAAATAGCTTGCTAAATTTATTGTTTGCTTTTTAGCCAATATACACAAAAAGTTAGCCAAATAATGGGTTAATTTTTCTTTAAGAAAAGCCTTTTATCGAAGTACTCTCTCCGTTCACTTTTACTTGGCAGATATACTAAAAATAAATTTACATTTTACTTGTAACTTTACGCATATCAAGAGAAAATATATTCTTTTCTCGTTATACCTACAATATTTATTATTCATTTCAAATTATTTTCTAAAATTCAATAAAATATACATTAATTAATATGAATATCATGATAAATTATGTACTTTATTTATTATTTCTCAAATGACGTAAAAAATCAAAACGTGCCAAGTAAAATTAACAGTAGGTAAAGTAGTATTATCTTAAAAAAAGCAATTCGAAGAAAAAGTCAAAGAGTGCCTAACTTTTAGGTGAGGGGAAAAATACATTTTATCTTTATTTCCATTTTTATTTTTCCCTCATATGAAATTACCTGGCAATCATATAAAAAATCAAAATCACAGTGGAAAAATGCGGCGCCACCAATAATTGGACGAGCTACAGTCACACGTGTCGAACAATTATTGGCTGCCGCTTCCGCCACCGAATCAAGACTTGTGACTCCTCTTTTTTCATCTTCTGTCATCTCTATCGTTGAAAACCTTTCCCCCAAAAAAGATTCATAACTTTTATGGTTTAATTTTTCATCTGATTTTTTATTTTTCCTTTTTATTGTTTTGATTTGTTTGAAATGGATCAATTAGATTCATTTCGAGATAATAGTTGGGACTTAATTGATATAAACAGTTTTATAGATGAAGCACCTTCAGATTTCTTTTGGAATCATCAAATCCAGAACCAGAACCAGAGGTATTTTTTATTTTTACTCTTTTTAATTACTGCTTTAATTTTTTTTAATTAGCTTGTAAAAATCTAATCTTCTTATATGCTTTTAATTCTATGTTTGTTCAATGTAATCTGTTAGTGCTGCTTAATCTTGTGGAGGTTTTATTATACAGATTAATGTATAACTTTAGCTTGTAAAAAATTGATCTTTTTCATCAGGCTTTTATTGTATACTCATTCAATTTATCTGTAAAAATTTGACCTTTTCATAGGCTTTTATTATATATTCATGCAATTTAACTCTTACTGCTTGTTTGGATTGTTGTTACATATCGTTTCATTATGTATCGTGTTGTATTGTATTATATTGTACTGTATCGTTTGATGAATACATTGTTTGGATAAATTGTATCGTTTGCCGTTGTTTCATTATGTCTTATACCAGCAATATAAAGAATAAACTTGCAGTATTACAAAGAAAAATTAACGTACAAAGTATAATTATTATATAAAAAAGTAGGATAAAAGATTGTTTAATAATAATAAAGGACAAGATAAGAGAAAAAGACAAGGTAACGATGCGACCACACCAATTCGATTGTTACATAAAGTGGCACTTTTCATCGTTACGTAGCGACGGATTTAACGATACGATACAATAAACTTTAAGTAACAATCAAAACTTTCTAATCATCTTATAATCATCGTTATATTGTATTATGCAACTTTATTGTTCACATGTATCTTGTTGCGAGAGAAAACTTTCAATCATCTTACAATCATCTCATTGTGCGCTTCTTAAGTCTTTTTTCCTGTTAGATAAGAGCTGATATTTTGACTTCCTGAATTTCCTTTTCGTCAACTTATTGTCTTATCATTGTTCAGTCTTCCTTCACCTAATTTCACTTCACTCCTGGAATGATATCTTGCACCACATTAGATCTTTTTTACTTAATGTCAGGAGAGGTTTTACCATAGTAGGGAAAATGTATAAGAGATCCTGAAATCTGACAAGTTCAGATTTGAGTAGTTTTTAAGTCAGTACCTCCGTTTGTTACATAAGAAAGAAGAAACAATTAATGAAGGCGGGAAAGGATTATGATAATTTTTCTACAAACTTTTCTTATTTTGTTTTGTCTACGCACTTTTTCTCTAGTAGCTATAGCTAAAAGAAATTGAAGAAAAATGGTCTCTTCGAGAATTTTACTAACCGGGTAGTTCGGCGAAGTGAAAGGGAAATCTCCAACCGAACAATATTGTCTTTTGTGTTTCCCCGCTCCATTGGGGTTGTTGATTTTTCCCTTACGTCAATTTGTCGTGTTCAGACTGATAACATAGGCCATGTTCCATGAATCTAGTTTATAAGCTTGTCCGTATCTGATTGATCCTTGGGTTGCAGAGCTGTTGCAGAACTCGAGGCACCTCTCAGCAGTGCTATATTTCAGGAGGAGTGTATAGAAACAGAATGCCCTCGGAAGAGGTATTTATAAATATAGATACTTCTAACTATATCTTTGTTTTTCTTAAAAGGTAGCACAGTTATGCATATGCTTGGGTTACTTCATGGGGATGACTAGCGTTGCCAAGATAATATTAAGGGAATAAATACCAAGTTAACTAGTATGCTTATGTCTTTAAAATCATAATGTGATAATTTAGTATTAGTTGACAGAAATTCTTCATCTACGTTCGAGATGAACTTGTTCTAGAGTCTAGCCATCAATTGTCTTCTAGCTATGCCTTTTGAGTTAATGAGGTTATGGAAACTAAAGCGATATCTGTTCGCAATTCTTTTACTGAATCTTCTTTTGTTGTGTTTTTAAACAGAGGCCGGAATGAGTCTTGCAGCAAACAAGGGAGCAAAGCCTGCCGTGAGAGATTAAGAAGGGAAAAATTGAATGAAAGGTATCATCGTGCTCATATGAACTCTTATTTCTCTCTCTGCATTCATTTGTTTTCTGTTATTTTCAACCATACACAGTAACACTGATATTGTAGATAAAGCATGGATGTAGCTCGTTGCAATTTTATAGATGCCTTGTTCTCTTACTGGTTTGGTTAGTCTTACTTGGAGCACCCATTGGTATAGCCGAGTGTATCAAAAAGAGGCCATTACATTTTGAGAAGGATATACATCATAAATAGAGAAGGATGAAAGTTGCACTTAGAAAGAGAAGTGTCATATTCACTTAAATCATTTTACGATTAGTTATGAAGTCCTTCAAGTGACAATTAGGTGTTCTAAATCCATTTATTTGAATCTTGTTTAACTTCATGCAGGTTTTCAGAGCTATGTTCTGTTCTGGAACCTGGGAGACCTGTAAAAACAGACAAAATGGCCATACTTGGTGATGCCATTCGTGTTCTAAACGAACTGAAGACTGAATCTGAGGAATACAAAGAGATGAACCAAAAGCTTATGGAAGAGATCAAAACATTGAAGGTTAGATATGATATTCCCTTTGTTAATAGTACTGGGAAGGTTGAAAGGCTAAAGTAACTTGTAAAATTTAATGTGTTTTACCCTTGATGTCTAGTATACAATCTCACAGCCAATTTTTTTTTATGGACAGGCAGAAAAGAACGAACTTCGTGAAGAGAAACTCGCACTGAAGGCAGACAAAGAGAGGATGGAGCAAGAGTTGAAAGCTACAGCTACTCCAGCAAGTTTTATTCCACCCCATCCAGCAGCATATCAGCGGGCTGTAAATAAGATGGCAGTTTTCCCAAGCTATGGTTATGTCCCAATGTGGCAGTATCTACCGCCATCTTCCCGAGACACATCTCAAGATCATGAGCTCAGGCCTCCTGCTGCTTGAGAATCTTGCAATATGATGTATGGCATTTCCCCCTTCATTCGTGTAAATATTGTTAACATGTCAATTTATTTTACTGTCTTAGTCATCTCTGCCTCCTTTTGTTTTCCTCCCCATTTTCTCAATATTTAATTTGAGGGAGGTGCATGTATGGCAGATAATTTATCTAGGTGGAATTGGATTTGATTTACATCTGCTACTTGACTTTTGCCCTTTTGGCTCCTGCATTTTTGTTTGTCTCTTACAATAAGTTAGACATTCTAATTTTTGTTTAGCCAAACGATGCGATACAATCGATTTATGAGGTTTTAAAATTTTGTATTCTTATTTTTGATGGGAATAGAAGTTCATGCATATTGACCATGTAATGCAGCTAGCAGCAGTGAGTGTTGAGCCTTTCAACCAGTTCTCGTGGACAACACTATTCCCTCTGTCGATATAGATGAGAGGATGCTCTAAGTTTTTTCACTACAGGTCCTTTGTATAATGTCATGGTCATAACCCCAGCCAATGAAACCATTGTTCCTAGGATTTTTGCTCTTCCCCGAGGATCTCGGATGTTAGCATCTTCCAACCTACACTAAACTGTGATTTCAGTTCTCTCTTGTTTATATGTTTCGTGTAGTCCATGGAATTTTCATATATTACCTCAGAATGGGTGCTAGTACATATGTTAGGGCAGCAATAGTGTTGACCATTGAGGCAAGAAGAGTTGGAGAGGTGTAGCTAAAGCTCACAAAGTACATGTTTAGTGTCAAACTCGCTCTATAATGAAGGATAGGCTGTTCAAATATTCCTCATCAAACAGCATATGGGACTTTATATGTTTAAATCCAAGCCGGTTTTTACCCGCATGAAATATTATGGGCGGGTTGAGACCCAACCCATTTATTTTTGTAATCCGTCCAAATCCAACCCAACCCGCCCATTTGCCACCACTACTTCCTATGCATGTCTCCATAGCCATCAATCCCTATGCTCTTCCAACGGCGAGGCCAGGAAGTTCAATGAGGGTGTTTAAATTTTTAACACCCTTTGCCAGTGGGCTATGAAAGGGTGTTCAAGGTCTATTTTAATCAATAATAAGTAATATTTTACCTTATACGTAGTATAATTTTTTCGCGAAGGGTTGTCAGTTGACCACCCTTGGGCCAACATAGCTTCGCCCCTGTGCTCTTCTATACATTCAACAAACTAAACTCCAACATTAAGCAGTTTATATTCTTCATGAAGAGGAATGAGATTTGATACCAAGTGCTTGTTGTTAGTGTCCTGTTATTTTCATTATTTTTATTGATATTGACAACTTTTCCAACACTTGAAAAGTATATCCTTATTTGCTCTTTAGGAATACATGTTATTGTACCTAACTATTCTTGAAGTTCAATAAATAAATAAATAAAATTCTTCAGTGATGTCAATAATATTCGTAGCACTAAGAACTTTCCTTGTTGATGATCAATAGAATGTTCAGAAAAAGCTATACTGCAGTCGCGAATAAGTTAGGGTCGATTACATGAATCATCACTTACCATTTTGCTCCATTTAAGCCGGTCTGACCAATAGAGTGTTGATCAGAAAAATTACAAGGATTTAAAGTGTAATATAATGTGCTGCAAATAAGTTAGCATTATCATACACTTCCTATATTTTTACATGTTATTTGAGCTACAAATTGGCTTAATTAAATGAGGTAATTACTTAAGTTTTTAGCGCATCCTAAAAATTCCTTCAGAAATTTATAAAAACTAGAGTACCTGAAACTATAATATATTACGAATATTCTGGTTCTCAGGCATCAGATCCATTGCTCTCACTTAACCAAGGTGCACAATGTTCTATGTCTGTCACTTAAAAAAGACAAAGCAATTTATTGATAGTTAGAGAACTGAGTGCAAACTTAACCACACAAAGGTGTGATCTAGCAGCCAATAAAGTGGATAAAACTTAATAATCATTTCTATCTATCTAAGCTTTAGCAGGCAAAGTTATTCGGTATCTATATTGGTGGAAGGTAGCAGGTATTCGATGGAATAATCGAGGTGCACGCAAACTATAGAAATATACGAAAAGTTAGATATTTCTTTTTGACCATGAGCACAATATAGTATACAACAACATCATTATCTGTTTATCTTCAAGCTTATTCGGTTTGTTAAATTTCATATAAAACATCGGTTTCTTTTCCACTCAACCTTTTTCAAATAGTTAGCATATTTTGAAGTTTGCTGTCACTAAGCACAAATCTATCTAACCTTCACCAATTATAGTTGTGGTGCTGTCAGGGGTGGAGCTAGAGTGTCGAAAGTGTGTTCGTCCGAACCCAGTAGCTTTGGTTCGAACTCTGTATTTGTCTTAAAAAATTCATTAAATACTTAGAACCCAGTGACTTAAGCCTCTGGGTGTTGTGGTCGTGTGTATGTTGGATTATACGCATAAGAAAGACAAAGTATGTTCTTTTAATATGCCTTGATCCATTGCATACCTTTAACTTACTACAATGTTAACTCTCTTTACGAGTTGGAGGCAAGAATATGTCCAAATGAATCAAACATTCAATAAATTAAAAATAATTTCTTCGTGCGAAGAAATACAAAATGTATAAAATTTTCTTCGAAAGACTCGAATAAAGTTAAATGGTTTCTTGAGGCGTTAAGTAAGAAATTGGAGGAAATCAAGGCACTTACCACTTCTTAAAGCTTGTGGGCGAGTGTCGATTGCTCCATTGCCTGGGCAAGATCTGACTGACTCCTGCCCAAAGATGGCCATTATTAATCCTTCTATTATACTTCTTGTATGACTTGTTCTAAACTCAACCCCGAGTTCAGAATTCTATCACGGTCATTTGATTATTTGTACTTATTAAATGAATTTTAACACACATACGGGATTCGAGCCAAAGCTACATCCGCGCTAACCATATAGTTACAAAGCCAAATAACATAACCATGATCCATGAACATTGTTGAGTTAAGGTCAGCAGGACAAAAAGGCCTTTCTCAATGAACATCAAGTGATCAATCACAGATACTTCTATACCGACGAGGAAAGGACAAAAATAATATTCTGGAGTGTAAGTATACAAATGAACGAACACTCTCTCAATCCTATTTTTTTTCCTATTCACACTTCAAAATTGGACAGTAATGAAGATCATGAGAACAAATGTATCAGTACACTGTGGAATCGTCTAACCGGCAGCCCATATCCAGAACATAATTAGAGAAGATACGGAAATCGTTATCCAACTGAGGAAGGAAAATGCAACCGATAACTGGTACTTGGTGCATTCCTCGCCAAAACTGCAACTTCCCAAGTCGTGAAAGTACAACACTGTTATGCCAGCTGACGAAGCAGCTGCAGCGAGCGTTAGTATTGCTGTACACTGCAAGTAAATTCATTCCAAAGATATCGTTAAGAGAATTAGTAAAAACATATGTATCTTGTATATTTAGTGCGCGCTGTCATTCTGCAGATACTAACCCAATCTCCAACTACGAAGAGGCTCAGTAAAACATGGTTGTGGAAAGCCTTCTTCTTTGCCAAGAAATAGGCGTCCACAAAGGCAAGTCCGATACTCCAGATAACTTGCAAAGCCATTGAAGCAATTAAGTAGCTGCAGTAATGACATGCATATGAAAATCATCAAATTCCAGTAGTCTATTGTCATATGAACACATAAAGGGCAGTCCGGTGCACTTAGCTATCGCTATGTGCGGGGTCCGGAGAAGGGCGGATCACAAGGGTCAATTGTACGCAGCCTTACCTTGCATTTCTGCAAGAGGCTGTTTCCACAGTAGTCTGGGAAAAAGACAGTAATCGATTGGACATATTTATATATCAACAATCAAAACCTGTACAATTTAAGATATTTTACTTGAACAGAATGCAAGACCACGCATAAGTTACTGGTGTCTTTAACATGTATAACTCACAATATGACTGAAATTAGTAAGGTTCAATAACTAATTTAGATAAACTAACTATTTCATAAATCAAGGGAGACCGCTTGCTCGAAGACATGAGTCACGAGGTGATTAAATGACTATTAGTGCTTAATGAAGGTCATTTATTTATTTTCTCCTACTTTTGGTTGTTTCTATGGTTTCCACTTTTTGCACACCAAAAAGGGCAGCCCGGTTAACGAAGCATTCCGCGTTTACGCAGGGTCCGGGGAAGGGCCGCACCCCAAGGGGGTGTAGGCAGTCTTTTTGCATAGTGTTCTCAGTAGAAGATGTTGGCTAAAGAGCAGTAACGGCTAAAGACTAGATTGAATGATCCATGTCAAGCCTTCCACATCATGTCTAAATCGTTCCTTACACGTCTAAGTCCATTGACGACTTCCAACCTACTTCTTGACATCAGCCAATATATTGACATCTAATGCTGAGCCAAGTTGTCAAAAGCCAGTTTAGAAGCTTTTATCCCTTCACAAAATTTTAAAGCTTTACTAACATATCGGTGATTTCTATTTTATCCAGTTTTACAAGGAGTATTTGATATACTTCCACCAGTACAAGTTGAAAACCCAAACTGGAGACAAAGTTCAAAGAGTTTCTAAGGTCTACATACACAAGCAATAACTGTACAATTTGCATTTAAATTATTTCACAACACCAAAAAAGTTGTTTAGGCTGATACTCACACCTACATTGTTAGACTGGGTTTCGCATTAGAGAAAACAACCGATAACAGTTTGGGCATCAATGGCCATTGATAAGGCCAGGTTCTACCTACCGCCAGGGGCGGATTTAGGGGGGCGGAAGGGGCCCGAACCCCCTTTATCGGAAAATTCCACCAAGGCAAAATCTGTTTTGTGTCTCTATTTATTATATTTTGAATCTCCTTGACACATCCCAAAAGCATAGCTCAGTGGTCAAGGGGGTTCAAATCCTTTGTGAGATTGCTAATTCAATTCTCACTAGCCACACCCCCTTAGCAGAAATCCTGCCTCCGCCACTGCCTATAGCTAGTAGTTAGTTGGATAAAAAAAAAAACTTTTACTTTTTTGATATGGCGAAATCCAACTCCCCAAACCCCATTACTCAGGAGCCAAACATTGGCTTTTCTCAGTTTGCTCCATGTGACTTGAAACCCTGACCTTATGATTGGAAGTGGAAGGTCCTTTCCACTAGGCTATTCTTTCCTTATCGGACAACAAGCTTTAGTAACTGGATTAGGACAAATAGAATTATAAGTTCAATAGCCCTTACGCGTTAGATATCGGTACAGTGTTACAACATTTAATCTTATGTATCTCTAGAAGTAACCTAATACATTAAGTTACATTCTCTATAATGCTCCTTCAACAGATATGCAGTTCTGGCGACAAACATGGAAATGCTATTTATATACTTCTCCTGTTAAAGATCAAACATGCCGAAAATAAAAAAAATAAAAATAGAAAAGAAGATATTTGCTGAACAAAATGGTAAAGGGGCTATGCTGAGAGGAGAAGCTTTGTTATTCAAAGTTGGCCATTCTTTTTCAATTGAACAGACAAGAAAAGAGAGACAAACCAATTATTCTCCTATATTCTGGGATTCTGGATAAGTAAATTGAATAGTCATTATTATGTTAATCAAGACTAGCATCACGCTGAAGGAACTAATGGACAAATTCTTGAAAGTTTTGAGTATCACTTTCTTCTTATGAGTAAGAAAGCGTTTGGGTTTAGGTACTGAATCATTAAGTTAATTCTTAGACTAAGACCGACCTAAATCCTTGAGAAGTTGCAGTGATAGTGTTGAAACCGGGTTGACAATTTGAACAGTTGGCCGGGAAATTCTTTGTAGGTTCACAAACTGTAAATAGAGAAAAATATTCAGTGTTGCAACAACAATGATGAGCACAAAAGATGGTTGACAGTTGAGATAACTTTGGGATGTAAATTGATAGTTGATAATAAATATTGTGGAAAAATTGACATTACACACAAGCATTCAAACATCGAATGAATGCTTTGATGAGTACATAGTGGCCAGGGGCGAAGCTATGTTGGCCCTGACCACCCTTCGCCAAAAAATTATACTACATATAAGGTAAAATATTACTTGTTATTGATTAAAAATAGACTTTGAATACCCTTGCACAGCCCACTGGCAAATTCAAAATTTGAATACCCTTATTGAATTTCATGGTTTCGCCACTGATAGTGGCTCAGATATCTTGCTCGTGAGGAGGTGACTTTCATGAGTAGACCAAAATACTCTTAAAATAATATTCAGACGAGAAGGTTGAAGAAAAGATCTATCGAGATAAAATCGTCTCTTTGTCAACTCGGGAAAAGTTTGCATTATGTTAGTTGAGTTACGGTTGTATGAATGCTTCAATTATGCCTCTTATTTCTATTCTTTCTTAATTTTGCTTACACCAGATTTGCAAAGCATAGCCTGTCCCAAGCTTGGATAAAGGATGAATCCTTGAATAGAGCGGAAAGAATACAGAGGAACCAAGAGGCAGCCCCAACTACTTTAGGATCGAGGCATAGTTGATTGATATATGAAGCTATTGTTGATTGTCCTTGAGGAAAGAAGACTGAACTTTCTAAAGTTTTAGACCTTTATGAGCCTAGCATTTGAAACTCAACAAATATTTAAAGGTGCTAGACTCCCTTCTGCTACACTGGACTTCATAAAGATTAACAAGGTAAACACTATTTGCGCACCTACCAAAGTAGCATAACAATGGCAAGAACTGCATCAAGATTTAAAAGAAACTGAGAATTGGCTTAGTGGATTCTACATCTTCAAACATACATTCCTCAATAAATTATGGGTCCAAACAAAAATAAAGGGCAGCCTGATGCACTAAGCTCCCGCTATGCACGGAGTCCGGAGAAGGGCCGGACCACAAGGGTCTATTGTATATAGCCTTAGCCTGCATTTTTGCAAGAGGCTGTTTCCACGGCTCGAACGCGTGACCTCCTGGTCACGTGGCAATAACTTTACTAGTTACGCCAAGGCTCCCCAAATAAAGGGTCCAAACAACTCACCTGATTGCTAGTTTGACTAAAGGTAACTAACTAATTCTCAAAAGATATAGGAGTAATGAGCTAAACCAAAGTATTCATTTTGTCAAATAGTTCGTCAATACAAGTAAATTACACAACAAAAATAAATGCAGAAATGAGAAAAGGAAAAAGGAAGGAAATACCAAAAAGCAGTAACATTGAAGAAGTTTTTAGAGGTAACCATTGAAGCAATTGAACCAGCAGCAAAGAAGCACTGAGCCATCCTCAGAAATAACCCAGTCAAAGTTCCAGGTGTACCAGCAAAATCCCTCATTTGTATATCTCCTCAAACTTAAATCAACTTTTACCCTTCTTGATGGGTTAAAAAAAGCAACCCAACTAAGAAACAATTTATCCAAAGAACCTTTTTTTAACCATTTCTGAAGCAAAATCAAGTACAAATTTGTATTCTTGATTCAATAACTAGCCAAAACTATGACTTTTCACCAAGAAACTAATGAATCAAGAAACTTTACCCTTTTTGCTACAACCCCTTAAAAAATTTACCAAAATAACGGTACCCTTTTTGAGCAAGAACAAAATAACACTAAGTTCAATTGAAGATTTTTATACCCCAGATGCTAAAATTCAAGAATCTATGAGAATTGCCTATTCTTGGAAAAATTACAAAGAGCTAAGAAAAGGGTGGGGTATCTAGTGTGTGTGGGGGGGGGGGGGGGGGGGGAGGTGGGGCGGAGAAA
>ML265874.1:148080-189655 GCA_005239495.1 Nicotiana undulata | reverse complement strand
GGGGGGGGGGGGGGGGGAGGGGGAGTTGGTAGAGGAAAGGAGAGAGAACAGCTTGCTGGAAACTTGGATTGTGCAATTATCAGATTTTCTAATTTGGAAATGTAAAGCACACACACAATTTTGTTAAATATTCCATGGCCCTTCCCCAATTAAAAGGAAAAAAAAAATACTCTTCCGGTTTTATGCTAACCTATTTTCTTTTTTGAAGTTTATTTCAAAAATAATATTTTGTTTTTAAAATATGAAAACATTTGAACTAAATTTTCTTATTTACCATTAATGAGAGGCTAAGAACCACATACTATGTCATGTTTAAAATCACTTTAAAAAAAAATTATATTTACACAAATGTTACGATTTGTTTAGAATTACATATTTTAAAATCATTATTTTTTTTTAAAACTTTATGTCTAGTCATATAAATTCACATCAATTGAAATGAAAGAGTAAAAAATTAAGACTTTTTTCACATATATCTTTTTTTTCACTTGGTAAAAAAATCATTTTTGGAACCACCAATGACTACAACTACTTGGTTGGTTTAGGAAAGCTCTGACTTTTCCTTGTCATCATTTGTTTCATTCGATTTCTTTTTCTTTCCTTTCGTTGTCGTGGAAAATACATACTCAAGTTTATCTTCAGAATGTTTTATAATATTCGGAATTCTCTCAGATTTTTGTTTAATGTAATTTATATTTGAATATATAGAACTTCTAATACTTTTTATCTGCATTTACATAATATAACAATGTTAATTGAATAACATAATCAGAGGCGGATGCACGATTTGAGCACGACGAAAGTACCACTATATACTAATTACGATAAAATTCGGGTTACAACTTTTTGAAATTTTATTGATTATGTTGATTTATCATTTAAGTATACACAAAATGAAGTTCTAAAAAAAAGAGTAAGCATCGAAGGGAAGGTGTTTGGTTTAAGCATGTTTCAAACCTTAAAGTTTCTAATTTTTTCTTAACTAAATAAGGGTCGGTGATCAAAAGGGTATTCAAACTTCAAAAATTATCAAACACTTATTAAAGAAATCAAGATTAAGGGTTTGTTAATAGTCAAAGAACTGAAGAAGAATCTGTAACTCTAGTTGCCATTTCTGAGTCGGAGTTGACAAACATATACTACTTTGTCAAAGTAATTATTGAAGAAGGTTGTGACAGAAAATTTGTATTTTTCTATTGTGCACCAATTTTAGGCTTTTAATTTTAAGAAAGGGCTTTAAAAAAATGAATTAAGTTGATTATAATGTATTAATACTAAACTCTAATTTTTAAAGTACTCCATATAACCAGTTCCTCTGTCCAACTTTTTCTACTATATAACCAATAGTTGTCTAGTGATATTTATAGATATAAAGCAATCAATTTCAACAATAGGCAAAGATCTAGCCACCAATTTACTACTGGAATGCCATGGACATTTATTAAAAACTAGCTCAACGCAGGGCGTATCTAGAATGAAAGCTATCGGTTCATTTGAATCCATACCTTCGGCTGGGCCAGTATATTCTGAAAATCTTATTAAATATAAACAAATAATATATCTTGAATCCATTAAATTAAATGGGATATGGTAGAATTCTGAATTTGAACCAGAAAGTGATGAATAGTCCGTGCACAAGGCATTCCGCGTTCGCACAGAGTTTCTGGAAGGGCCGGACCCCAAAGAGTATGATGTAGATAGCCTACCCTGAGCATTAGTAGCTGCTTCCACGAATTGAACCTCTGACCTATATATCACACAAAGAGATATCTATAATCTTTACCAAATAATCAGGAAAGAGTCCAATATTGAGTCAACAGCTGAAGATCATGTCCTTCCACACCAACGAAGTTCGTGATTCCTCTCAGTGGAACACAACTAATCCCTGTTAAACAGAATAAATCTATGTATGAGAAAAGAAGTTGACAAACTTGTTGTACATTTTTCTACCAAATCAAAATGAAATATAGCCAACGTGATTACTGCAAATAGATTTTGACTCGATATAACATAACATTTGATCTAGTCACATAATTTTTCATAATTAAACCACATTTTTCAAGCTGAAGCCAAAGCACAGTTGCAAATTCACTGATAACTTAGCATTAATTCTTAAATACTGAAGAGAAACAAAGACTTACGTAGTTCCTGAATCTGCCCAATCAGTTGATGGAATCTGGGAAATCTTGGACCACTCGTTTATCCAACTTTCATCTAAATGTGGGCACCCAGAAATTCTCAGGTATCTTAATTTGGCGAGGCATCGCCTGGCATCTCCGGATGGCAGATGTAGTTTTTCGCAGTTTGATAAAGTTAACACTTCCAAAGAAACAAGATTGACGATCCCATCCGACAGAGATTCTAACAATGGACAATCGACGATACGCAGATCCCATAATTTGGGCATGATATCTAAGAAGTCCAGATGCTGTAGCCCTTTGCATCTCACAAGCAATAATGTTTCAAGAGAAGTAACGTTGCCAAGTCCACGAGGAAAAGCCTTGATTCCAAAGTCATATATTTTGATCTCTGTTAAAGCAGAGAGTTGCATAAGCTGATAGGGCAGAGAATCCCAGTTCGCATGTCCATATATCCACAATGAACGAAGGGACGATCTGCTGAATGCGACTAAAAATCATTTGGAATGCGTCGAAATCCACTAACTCTGAGAAAGGACCAATGGACAATGTCCTTAATCCAGTGAGATGATGAAGACCTCCTGAGGGTATACTATTCAATTTGGGACATTTTGAAACATTTATATGTGAAAGTAAAGGCATTTCCCACAAATGTAAAGGGAAGGAAACCAAGTTGTTACACTCGTTGATCGTCAAAGATTCCAGAGACCGACAATGCTCTAGCATTCCACTTGGTAAACTGGTCAATCCATCACAACTGGATAACTTAAGACTTAAGAGGGAAGTCAAATGGTTCTCTCCACTAGGAACAGGAATAGAACTGAAATTGGTGCAGCAGTCAATTGTTAAGCTCTTAAGAGAATGGAGACTGTAAAAACTTTGTGGCAATTGGTAAAACTTTCCACAGTTTAAGACCGACAGATGTTGAAGAGAAGAGTTGTTGTGTAGCATCTCATTTGGAAGACACGTGAGATCTTTCACGTCCTCGACAAAAAGCTCTACAAGAGATGTCAAGTTGCTGCACAAGTTTAACAATGGCATTTCACTGTCAACTCCTTTAATCCTTAGTTCACGTAGAATATCAAATTGATTCGGAGTACTTTTTAACTGTGGACACTTCACAATCTTCAACTTTTCAAGCGCAGGAAACAATATTACTCCAACTCCCCTTCTACCACCATTTATTGTTGGTAGCAATTGCACTTCCTTCCACTCAGTAAGTCTAGGCATATCCTCCATTACCAGTTCTTTGAGTAACGGGAACACCTGGCTATTGGCATTATTGCTGATTGATCCATTATTGTTAACCTCAACATCATAAAATGTAGGTCCAATGCATTCAACCTTATGGAATCCTATCAGCTCAAGATGCCGAAGGAGTTTCAGTTGGCCAAGCGATGGAATTTCTTTGCACTTTCTGCAACCATTTAATTTCAACTTGACCAAATTTGGTATTAATTCTTCACTGAACCATGATGGAAATCTACTCCCCAAATAGTCCACTATTGCTAAGGTTTTCAAGTTAGAATGTGGTTGAAGGCCATCCAGAACACACTCATCATTGACTTCACACTCTTCTGGTTCATCATGGAACCATAAGTATGCCAGCTTGTAGATATTTGGTTTCTCGTGTAGACATGCTGTTCGAGCTTCTTCTCTGTTACACACCAATTGGAGACCATTGATCATCAATTCACCTCTAAGGTTTTTTCTTCTATTCGCCGACCTTTCTCTAAACCTACATTGAAAAACTGTAGGGTTTGAAGACAAGTCAGTTGCCCCATATTAAGTGGCATCTGAGGATTTGCTTCAATACACCGTGACCCCCAACCCTCATTGAATTTGTAAGAATAACTATAATATATGTGTCTCAAACTTATCATATTTGCCATCTTATCTGGAAGCTCCTCAGTTAAGCAACCATCGACTCTAAACGTTTGCAAATTGTAGAGCTTGCAAATGGAGTTGGGCACGGCCATGATCAAAGTGTTGGAGAGATCAAGATATCTCAAGTATATTAGCTTGCCGATTGAGGCTGACAACTTCGTGATTCTTGTCCAGGACAAATTTAAAACTCTCAAGAACTGAAAGCTAAACAGCATGTCTTCAGATATATTTTTTCTCCAAAACAATGTGCATATACGTCCTGGCTCGTTTATCTTATTTATTTGATCACTTGGTGACTCCCATCCAAAGTATCGAACTTGAGAAAGATTTTGTCCTTCCACGCTCTTTGGATCAAATAGTTTAGATTTTAAAATATCTCCAGCCAAATCATGCACAAGATCATGCATCTTACAGTGTGTTATATTATTGTGCTCATCTAGCTTAACATCTTGAAGCATGGAATTTTGCAACAGAAGTTGAAAAAACTTGTGTCAAACGTCTTCCATCACGATGGTCTCTTGAGATGGACGAAGAAACCCTTCGGCCATCCAAAGTTGGATTAGTTGGTCCTTTCCAAACATGAAATCTTTTGGAAACATTGCAAAGTAGGCAAAACATTTTTTCAAATGTGGAGATGGTAGATAAACATAGCTGAGTTTTAGGATTTTCTTTAAGCTATTTTCCCCATTATCATCTTCACCTGCAACAAGGGGATTGCCATCAAGAATTGCCCTCCATTCATGATTTTCCTTATTGCGTAAAAGGCCTCCCAACACACTTGCTGCCAATGGTAGACCTTGACACATTTCAACAACCCGGTCGCCCATGCTCACTATTTCTTCTGGAACCTCCCCATCAGCAAATGCTCTTCGTTTGAATATGGACCAACAATGATCTTTTGCCAATTTTCTCAACATATGAAGCTCTGTTGCTATTGCAGATGCCACCCGATTTATACGAGTAGTCACAAGAATGCAGTTTCCTCTGGATGTGTTTATTCCTTTCAAGGTGTCTACGAACTCATTCCACAACATAGGGTCAAAGCCACAAATCATCGAGGACAAGCAAATACTTCTTTCCTCCCAATTCATCTTGTAGCTTGTTGACTATTGTATCCCTACTTTGGACCTTAACTTTCCTCTTTGTCAATGATTTGAGGAGAAGTTCAAGAAAGCTCTTAATTTCTAACATTTCAGGTAGACACAACCAAACCCTCTTTTCAAAATGTTTCTTGATATGTTCGTCCTTGAAAATTCTCTTAACCAGAGTTGTTTTCCCTAAACCCCCCATTCCCACTATGGGAATAGTGCACAAAACAACATCCTCCCTCACGTTCAACATCTTCTCCTTTATTTCAGCAACATCCATGTCTCTACCAACAACATCTGAAGAAACTACTATGGAATCTGTTTCTCGAGTTGGTATTATTTGCCGAGAAGTACCTCTTAGCGGTTGAAGACTAAGGGTATTAGCTAACTTATTGACAGCCCTCAACTCTGCATTGATGTTGTTAATTTTTTGAGACATTTTGCTCTTAAAAACTGTATGAGAAAAGAAACCACTGACCTTTCTCATTGGATTATTACGGATCTTCACTTCTCTTCTATGAGATTCATATCTGAATTCGTCAAACACATATTCAGCATCTTCACAAACTTTCTCAAGATGCTTGAGCCATTCTTCCACCGTCTGATCCTCAAGTTGTCGTCTTTCAGCATCGTGAATGAAAGCTTGGACCATTGATATATTTTGTGTTAGCATTTTGAGATCTTTCTTGCAGTCCCTTGAGCTACTGACCTCTTCAATAGCTAGAGAAAGCAGCTTTTCAAGCAACACTTGAACTGTAGCACCAATTACAGGGTCGGCCATTGTTTGCTCCTTCACAAAGTCTTCCCAAAGTTTTTTTCCAAGTCTTCTTTTGCTAGTTGTTTGTAAACTACAGAAAAAAGACAATAACTCAAACATATTGTTTGGTTTGAATACGGCTTATGTCGGGATAAGTTATGCTGTGATTAGTTATCCTGATATTGTTTTTTATCCGCTGTTTGATATGTTGTATTAAAAATGACAATTGCATAATTTCTAAGATGAAGGTATAAGTTATCCCGACACTAATTACCCCATCCTCTACAAGGTATAAGTTATCCCGATACTAATTTTAATCTCGGGATAACTTATACTACCAGGTTTGCTAACCAAACAAAGTATTAAGGTGGTATTAAATTTTTATACCAGCACTATACCTTCTTCTACCTCGTACCAAAGGAGCTGTAGTACAACTAATCATCGTTTAATAAAGGCCGAATACATACGGAGACACTTAAAGTTGACACGATCTTTCATTTAGACACCTGAACTCAAGGGTGTTCCTATTGAGCACTTATATTACCCGAAACTTATTCCAATTGAACATTTTTTTGACAATAAGTCAAACTTACAAAGTTTGTGCAATGCACTCGCTGCTGATGTGACAAATAACCAATAAAAAATGAAATATATTATTTTGAGTAAAAAAAAGGAAAAACTATGTTAAATCTATTTAATAAAAAAAAAAAATCAGTAGTCTTGTGTTCTTCACTATTTTCATGTGTGTTCTTGTTCCAAGCATGATTTTAATCCAAAATAAAACTCCTCAAAATTTGTTATTCAGCTAAACATTCCTCACGACGACCCGAACACAACCCAAATATTAATTTTCCAAACATTCGTCAAATCAAGTAACCCATTTTAAACCTTTCAAGCTTTTTAAAGACCCATTAATGGTGGCTTTCATTTGTCTCAGTTCTCTGCTTCTTCTTTTGCAAACTATGTAAGCAAACTCAATGCAACAAAAGTTCAAAGAACATAGATCTTCATAGAGCTTAACAGTCTGTTGAGCGCCGGTTTCTCTCACCGGATTCCGGCAGTGAAGATTTCCGGCAGATCTATTTTGTTTTTGAGAGAGAAGAAGTAGACGCTGCTGATACTGTAGTCTGGCTTGCTCTTCTCCTGACCAATTCGTGAGTGGTAAGTTTTTTGCCGAAAGACGTGAGATAAACTTCTAAAAGTGGCGATTGAGGACTAATTCCAGAATCAACTCACTTTCTTTTGCTTTGGAACAAGAATGTGATTGAGTGCAGATTGAAGCAAGAATACTGCTTCATGGTAATTCTGTTACGATCTGCCTTTGCTTAATGCCCAACTGTCTATTGAAAATTGATATTGCTTATGGGAAACTATAGCTATTGGTATATATTGTTAAAATTCATATTAAAAAAAAAGAGAAGAAGAAGGAAATAAAAAAGAAAAAAATAATAAAAAATCTATTTTTTGGGGTTTTCACGCGCCTATATCGGGTGAAACTCACTTTATGTGCCAACTCAGCAAAAAGTGTTCCGAATAGTATAAGTGCTCAATAGGAACACCCTTGAGTTCAGGTGTCTAAATGAAAGATCGTGCCAACTTTAAGTGTCTCCGTATGTATTCGGCCTTTAATAAATTATTTTTTTGGAGAAAAAGCCCAAAATTTAGACTTTAATTAAAGCTCAAATTGATATTATTTCTTTCCGAAACACTAATGGTCCACATCCTTTGACAAAGTGGCGCACTTATAAAAACTAATGATCAATTAAAAAATAAAATACATAAAACTCCATCTTCACCAGCACAGCGGAAATTTCCTGCAGAAAGTTACAATGCGACAACAATGTTGATGATTCATCCACAACAGAAAGGAAAAATACGATTATAGAAACTAACTATAAAAGTGAGAAACATTTTTTTAAATTTTTTATAATTATGATAATTGCGTCAATAATTCTGGTCAGCTAGCTCACCTCAACTACTTCCACATGAACTCTCACCAATACAGTATAGATTAACTCTATAAAAAATCAGTTACTTGTATTTTTGCTTCCACTGAGATTTTAACCTGAAATAGTATTCTCAATCCACCCCATTATCCCTTGGGAAAGTGAGAAACATTTCTTTCTGAGGATCAATTCACTTTTCAATTACTTGACATATATTGAGTTTTTTTTCTTTTCCAAAGGAGTTGTCTTTACTCTCAATTTCATGTTGATTTATGCAGTTTAGAACCAAAAAAGGAAAAGGTCCATACAATCTGAAAAGTCCAATACAGTCACGTCTATGACATCGTTCCTATACAACAACACTACGCTATAAAAATCAAAATTTTATGGAACCAATTTTTATATTCTCTATAACAACACTTCGCTATAACATCCAAAAATATTCGAAATAAACGATGTTATTTTAGTAAGGTTTGACTGTAGTAACAGATAGTCTGACTGCGCACGAGCCCAATAATCATATGCTAAATATTGGATTATAATTTTTGGGATCTTTATATAAACAAAGGGTCGAATTCATTGTTAATTTTTTTTAGTCGGTATTTAAAAAATATACACTAATGATACATATTATACATATAATATGGTCATCTGTATATGCTACATATATCATTTTTTTTAAGTTTAAGTAATTGGATGACCGGCTATATATGTTAATTCATCATAATGTTTTTTGCTGTTAAAGAAACTCTTCAGTTAATCTTAAATCACCTAAATGATTGAAAATAATTTTGCTATATAATTTTGTTTGTCCCAACTATTACTTAGAGATCAAATTTTAAAAGGAGCTTTCTTTATGATAATGTAGTGTTAATTAGCTTGAACAAATTTTTTTGCTTAACTAATGTTGAATGATAGAAAAATTCCTTTTTATAACATAAAAGATTTGTTGTCAACTTAGACACGAAATTCATTTAGAGCGATTTTGAATTTTTTGTCAAAATAAATACTCTATTTTGTTTTATCCATAGCATAAAAAATTTAATGACAAGAAATTCAGTTTTGTTATAAAACAATAAAAGAAGAAAAGAGCATTGCAGAGAAAAAGCAGAGAGAGAACTCTTATTGATTTTGGGATGATTTACAATGTGGTAAGTCCCTTCTATTTATATGAGAAAAATGACTTAGCCACAAAGTAACAAACTCTCTAAAAGATAGACATTCACTCTAATTACAATTCTATTCATAACACTCCCCTTTGAATGTCTACTCAATAAGTAATGTACCTCGTTAAAACCTTAACTAAAATAAAACCTAGTGGGAAAAGAATTCTAGTAAAGAAAAAAGAGTACACATGTTTAATAATACGCCTTTTGGTTGCCTCGTTAAAAACCTTGCAAGAAAAACCCAGTGGGACAAAATCTTGTAAGGGAAAAAGAGTAAAACATGTATTAACTCCCCCTGATGAGAGCATCAATTCTCATCATTGAGCCTTCGCATCCCAATCTTGTGCACTAGCTTCTTGAAGGTTGACATCAGTAGAGACTTGGTGAACAAATTAGCTATATTATCACTTGAATGAATATGTTTCACTTTGAAATCATCATTCTTGTATATATATAATGTCTTCATATAATGTCGTGGAATAACCTTTTCAATATCTCCATAGAGGGAAAAATTCTCTCTATCACACTATCATGTTTATAGTTATGGTAAGATACATATGTACACAAATTGCACGTAGGATGTGGTACTTCAGGACCAAGAATTATATATGCTTTAACCAATTTAAATTCTTCAGGGATTGTCATATAAGTTAAGTCATATAAGCCATATAAATAGACTTTAGATGCATATCAAGTTTTTATGTCATGGTAGACATATAAGATAGATAAAAGTGATTGTACTCGTTATTGACTTTATACTTTCCAGTGTTCGAACTACATGTCCAAAACTATATGTCTTTCATATGAAACCAATTCTATTTGAATTGTGTCTCTTCTATTGTGTGATGACCCCAAAGGTCATCCTGTGTATTTCTAGTTAATTCTTTGTTCCGAGGTCATGAAAACCTCCTTCTATCTCACCTCGATTTACGTGTGCAGTCCGGGCGTGTAGTCGGGAATCCTTTATGTGAAAAACTGAGAAAAATGATAGTTTTATTTTTGAAATTTGAATTAAGTTGACTTTGATCAACATTTTTGGTAAACGGACCCGGACCCGGACCCGGACTCGGACCCGTGATTTGACGGTCCTAGTGGGTCCTTAGTAAACTATGGGACTTGGACGTATGCCCTGAATCGAATTCCGAGGTCCCAAGCCCGAGAAATAAATTTTTGAAAGAAATTGTTTTCTGAAAATATAAAGGATTCTGAAAGTTTAAATTATATTTGAAATTTATGGTATCGGGCCCGTATTTTAATTTCGGAGTCCGATACAGGTTCAATATAATATTTATAACATGTCAGTAAAATTTGGTGAGAATCGGAAGTCGTTTGACGTGATTCAGACCCGTAGATGTAAAGTTGATGTTTTAGAAATTTTGGAAATTTTCATTGATTTTGGGGTTAAATTCGTTGTTTATGATGTTATTTTGGTAATTTGAGCGCAGGAGTAAGTCCGTAGAATATTTTTGAGGTTGTGTGCATATTTGGCTTGGAACCCCGAGGGCTCGGGTGAGTTTCGGATAGGCGTCGGGGTATTTTTAGACTTAGAAAATCTGGTGTAGGCTGTTGTATCTGGTGTCCAGTGATTTACTTGTCGCGTTCGTGGTACAACTCATGCGAACGTGATGTACAAGCTGGGCTGGGGAAAATTTTAACCTACGCGAACGCAGGGCCTGGGTCGCGAACACAGAGCTTGGGGGAAATGCTCTACGCGAACGCGAAGGGCCTCACGCGAACGCGTAGGGTAAATGAGGGACTTGAGGAATTGGGTGATTTTAACCCTGTGCGAACGCGACCTCAAGCTCCCGAACGCATAGGCCAAGTAATCCAGATCTTCGTGAACGCGGCCAAGGGCCCGCGAACACGATGAACAAATTTGCCCAGTTATTTTTAAAACCAGTAGCCATTAGAGATTAAACCAAAACCTCATAACTTCTTCTTCCAAACTCCAAATTGGACGATTCTTGAAAGAGAACTTCACCAAAAATTCATAGGTATGTAACCTTAGACCCATTTTCTTCAATATTTATCAACACCCATTAGATTTCTAGGCCTAAATCATGATTTTAAGGGTAGAAAATTAGGGATTTAGGGAGAGTTAGGGCTTTTTAATTAATTGTAATTTAGACCTCGTTTTGGGGTCGGATTTCAAAACTAATTACATATTCGGGCTCTTGGGTGAATGGGTGATCGGATTTTGGTCCGAATCTCGTGTTTTGACCAAGCGGGCTCGGGGTCAATTTTTGGATTTTTGGAAAGAATGATGGGAAACTTATAATTAAGCATTGGAATTGAATTATTTAGCGTTTATTGATGTTGTTGAGTCAATTATGTCTAGATAAAATTGATTTGGAGTCGAATTCAAAAGGAGAAGCGGTGATTGAGGCGTGATTTTGGTCGTGGAAGTCGAGGTAAGTGTTTGGCCTAACCTTAGCTTGAGGGAATAGGCGTTGAGTCTTATTTGATATGTGTTTATTCCATGTGCAACGTATAAGTGAGGTGACGAGTACCTATATGTTGGTGTCAAGCATGCCCGTGAGTCGAATATTATAAATTACGTGATTTTCATTGTTATTTACTGCGTTATAGCTTGAATTTCACTTTGGTGGTTGTTCATTTGATGAAAATTATTGGTTGTGAATACTGTTGAGTACTTGTTTCGGTTGAGGAATATTTTGTAAAGTTATGTACTTGAGTGAGATTGGTTATAGCCGTGTCCCTTGCCGGGACGGTGATATTTCTACTGTAGTTCCCTTGACGGGATGTTGTGATTTATTGTTAAGGTTCATGTTGTTGATTTCTTCCTTGCCAAACTGTTGTTCTTGATATTGTTTGGGCGAGGAAGAGTGTAAAGCACGAAGGGTGATGCCGTGTATTATTTATTGTGAGATGAGAGTGTAAAATCACGAAGGGTGATGCCGTGCCATGTTATGATATTAAAAGCACGAAAGGTGATGCCGTGTATTATTTATTGTGAGGATGCGAGTGTAAAATCACGAAGGGTGATGCCGTGCCATGTTATGATATCAAAAGCACGGAGGGTGATGCCGTGTCGTTTCTATTTATTTATTGTGAGGATGAGAGTAAAAGCACGAACGGTGATGCCGTGCACTTATTTTGGTGAGGATGAGAGTAAAAGCACGAAGGGTGATGCCATGCACTTGTTTTGGTGAGGATGAGAATAAAATCACGAAGGGTGATGTCGTGCACTTGTTTTGGTGAGGATGAGAGTAAAAGCACGAAGGATGATGTCGTGCACTTGTTTACTCTATGTTGTTATTTCCTGTTGTTACCTTGATCTTTAAACCGTTGTCTTATTCCGTTATTTCTGTTATTTGATATCTCTTTCCCCCAGCATGTTCCCCTTAATCCCTTGTACTTAACTGATTATTTTGCAGTTATTATTCTTCCGATTATTGATGAATTGTAAGGTTGTATTAATTGTCGTGTCCTAGCCTCGTCACTACTTCGCCGAGGTTAGGCTCGGCACTTACTCAGTATATGGGGTCAGTTGTATTGATACTACACCTGCACATCTTTTTGTTGTGCAGATCCCGGTACAGGACCCTGTGGACATTAGAGCTAGGAGGCTTCCTTCAGTCCACCCGGAGGCACCGAGGTAGTCCTGCAGGCGTCCGCAGGACTTGGCGTCCCCTTCCACTTCTCTATTTATGTTTTTTTAGTATTTCAGAAACATATGTATTTACTTCTTTCAGACCCTTACATGTATTATTCGTAGATAGTCCGTGGCATTGTGACTCCAAAGATCTGGGTTTGGTTATTTTGAGAATTCATAAAATCAGTGGATTGAGTTGTGTACTTCTAGTCTGTTTTCGTTTTTATGCTCTTATTTATGAAAAGGTCGTATTTCACTTGTTCTCATTTAATAATAAAGAATATAACAAATTTGAATATCTATATTGGCTTGCCTAGCGGGTTCAACGTTAGGTGCCATTACGGTCCCGACGGTGAGAATTTCGGGTCGTGATATATTGGCCAATATTTTGTCTCTGTATTCGCCAGACTTAAGATCTGCATCTATACTTAGCGCTATCATAGATGTCATCAACGAATATTTTATATCGGTTCCAATATTTTTTTTCCATAAAGGCATAACATAGAGGTCTCTTCATTCACATTTTTAAGTACCTGAACCTCTCTTGAGATTTTATGAAACGTTACGTCATGTGATCTTCTAGATCACTTTTTTTAACTTTCCCAGTGAATCTGGGTGTCTTGTATATATCTATAATAAAGGAGGGGAGATTGCCTGACCTCCCTAGAGTACAACACAGGGCGATCTTATAGATCACTTACCTCCTTATTATGATCATTTTGACTGTTTGCTCATTTTCTTTATCAAAATTTTTATCTGAAACTAATTTGTCTATACGTTTTAAACCATAGACTTTGTCCTTCTAGGACTTATTCTAATAAGGGCATTTGCAGTGAGAATATACTTACTTTCTTTGGGTCAACAAATGCGTCCGGCATGCTTCGCAATATATTGCAGATGAATTATCTTTTTATGAACTTCAAGTTCATATTATCTTATTCGAGGATCTAGGTATACAAATGATAATTCATTCCACATAACTTTTTCTCAACTGTTTATTCTTGTCTCCCCCTCATGTTAGAAAAACTAACTTTCTTCCTCAACTTTGGGAACCCATCTTGGTGCATTATGGTGTTAATCAAAGTATACATCGCACATCAATAATAATAAGATGGAATTATTTGGTTCCTGACCCTGAACCACTTATGAGAGGAGAATGTATATACTTTCGTATATAATGTATATCAAACTGATATAAATAACTTTGTTCCCATAAGTAATAGTTTAGCTATTAAGTAGAGACACTCAATAAATCATTTTGCTAAACCAATTGTGATGTGAACCAATTTATCAAGATGAACTGTCTTGAACAGAAAATCTAAAAATTATGCTCGAAATTAAATTATTGAACAAGTTACCTCGCAAGCACCAGGTTGCGGGTTAATAATAATTGCACATGTAACCATCTCATAGATGCATCTTATGTGGTATACATGGCAGGTAAATGGACCCATATCCACCTTTGATAAATTTCAGATTTCAAGGGATTCAATCCCAATTTTATTTGGTATAATAACCGCGAGAACAAGCAAAACAAGAGAATTCATAAAGAATCTTTTTTCAGCACTTACCCATGTTAATTCTCATTTATTATGCATATACTTAAAACAAGATTTCTCAACAGGCCATGCTTGATAAAATTCTCTGTATCAGTAAACTTCAGGTTTACATCATGATATGTGCAATTGTTAATTAAATTCACAGTTTATTATGACATGGGTTTTATATCAATAAACATCCAGTTTACTGTGCCATGTAATTTTATCATATTTTTTATTTATATTGTACAAATTGGAGAAATAAAGCGGGTAACTTGTCACATGCATATTACCCGGCCACAAGTTGTAGTAATAGAAGATATTAAATCTTTCATTTATTTATAGTATCAATATAACCAACCGCTTTCGCGAATACTTTAGAAACTACGTGAGTTTCTTTGAGACATACTACAACACAATACCTTATTGATAATCAATTTTATTTCTCCAAAATAGTATAATTGACTTTTTCAGAGCTCTCAGTTAACTTTTTACTATCACATATTCATCAACATCCATACAGTGAATATCTCTTTCAAGGAGAAAGTTAGACCATTATGGTCAGGTCAAGATCATTATAGGTAAGATATATTATTTCCATTATTTTTGCCCTGTAATAATAATATTGCCACAATATTTTGAGCATAATCACAATAGGTATGTTATCAATGACCATTCATGCCATAATAATGAGATTATTTTCTTATTTCATCTCAAGCCTCATCTTAGAGGTGAGTGTGGTATGCTCACTACCATTAGCACTTACATATTCTTCCAAGAATGAATACGTATTCATAAATCAAATATTGTCACATTCACATCATGAATGGACCATAATCTTTGTATGTGCTTTACAAAATCTCTTGTCAAATACATGACAAATATTACATTCACAGAGTGAAAAATTATTTTGAGAATCCTTATTATTCTCATTATCACAATGATGATGATTATAATTTCTCTAATGCCACGTCCACATCCGTTGATACCTTTATGGTAATAATTTTATCTTTTTTCAGGCTTATCACATATTGCTATCACATTCTCTTAAGGGGAATGAGAATGAAGCAAATTCAATGGGATGCGTTTCCACTTTTTGTGCTCATATTCATACATGAATTTGATCATGGCAAGTTATAACAATTTTACAACTTCAGGTGGTTATAATTTCTTACAACTTTATTAGAGTTGTAATCAAAATTTGTTGTATTTAAAATCAAATTATAAAATTTCAAGAATTTAACAGAGAAAAATAAAGTAAATTACTTACATTAAATACAGAATTTAATCATGAAGGAAGTTCATGGAACAATTGACAATCATTATGCTCAATCCCAAAGTTTCTACTCAATTGGTTAGAGTCTCGTGCTAATAACGTGTTATAAAATAATAAAAGAAGAAAAGAGTATTGAAGAGAAAAAAATAGAAAGAGAGAATCCTTATTGATTTTGGGATGATTTACAATGAGTTAAGACCCCTCTATTTATAAGGAAAAAATAACTTAGCTACAAAATAACAAACTCTCTCAAAGATAGACATTCGCTCTAATTACAATTATATTCGTAACAAGTTTGAGATTTTTGTCAAACCTTTATTGAGGTTCCTATTTTCCCATTTTAGAGCTGGATTATATTATTAATATGAAAATATTCGTGTACTCTCCACGAGTGAAGACTCTTATCACATAGGTTTACAAGTTAGGAATACATAATACTTTTATAAGTTTTATTGAATAATCCACTTTACCTATTTTGTTCTCAAATTGTCGTACTAACAATGAATACAAGTTATTTAACTGAATTTTTCCTTCCAATAATTAAAAAGAACAACAATCATATATAGTTCTTTATTTTAGCAATTAATACAATTTATTTACAAACCATTCTTCTTCTCAGGGGTAAGTGAAAAGTATAATAATCGTATATAATTCTTTGTTAAATCCTTCCTCCATCACAGATTAACACAATCTAATTAGGACCCTTTATTTTTAATAGTAATTGAAAAGCATAATAAAGTATATAATTGTCTCTTTATTTATTTTTGTGATAGTAATGGATAGTACTTGCTTTTTTTTTTTTTTTTAAACCTTAAACTAACTCTATTTTACTCTAACCAAAATTCTTTACCCAAAAAGTTCTATCATTTCTATAAGATTTTAGAGATGAATATGCTAAAGTTAGATCAATTTTATTTTACGATGACGAAAATAAAAGATTTAGTTGTAATTTACAAAATGAGCTTATCTTTTTTATCCAAAAGGGCCTATTATTAGTTTAGGGATCTTTACATAAATAGCTGGCGATATTCATTGTTTACTCTTTCTAGTCATATACATAGATTAAATATTAATTATACATAATTATACATATAATATGTATATATTTTATCTCACCGGCCATTTTTAAGTTAAGTGGCTGGGCGGACGCCTATTAGGGTTAATTCTTCATTATTTGTACAAATTTTTATAAATGAATATGCTAAAGTTTAGATAATTTTTTATTTACAATAAAGGGAATAATCAAGTTTACAAAATGAAGTTTTTATATGCTATGAAGTTATTAAAGACTTGGTAGGGAGCGCTTTCCCCAGAATAGGGCCCTACGCGGCGCAAATCCGGATATAGTCGGGCTCCAATGCGAGTACCGAATACCGAGTGGAAAACAAAAAAAACAGTTATTAAAGAAGAAATTATTTACGTAAAACACATATATGCCAAAAGATGACGACGGAAACACTTGTGAATTGTGAGAGCGTGCGTAGGGATGGCAAATAGGGAAGGGCAGGGCGGGACGGGGCAAGGCAAGCCTTGACCCCTTAAGATTTTAACCCATCTTGCCTTGCCCCATTTAGCATTTTTTCAAAAAAATTTCCTGCCCCGCCCCATTAAGCCCTGCCCCATTTACGTTTTTTTAAATCCTATCCCTTTTTCTTTTTTATCCCACTTTCCACGGTAACAATTCCTTAATCCTTAAAATTAACAGCTTCTCTGAATTTTCTTCTTGAATAGGGTCTTTTTTAGAAGAGTGTCATCGTCATTTCTAGATGTAAGAAACTGGAACAAGTTTGTGGTAAAATTTCCATGTCGTTCTTATTTCTTCATCTTACTTATGAATAGCATGATAAACAAGAAATAAAAGCTTAATCCTTCACAACTTTTTAGCTACACTGGTATCTTGTTCTAGATATATACACTTGGGTTGTGATGATTGAAACTCTTGCTTTTTGATTTGATTTTGTATTAAATATTTATTAGTTCAAAAATATGAAGATATATTAAAAAGTGTTTGAATTAATTTTAAAGTAACAAAACATTAACCAAGGTATAACCATACATAACTGTAAGAAAATTTAAGCAACTAAATCAAATGGTAATAACTCATATATGCTATACACAGGCATCACGTTAATGGCCCAACTTTTAGCCGGCAAATCAAACCCAAACATGCCCTGCCCCATTAAAGTTCTTCAAAATTTTAAGTTTTACCCTGCCCTGTCCCGCTCTGCCTCATTTTAAGATTCCCCTGCCCCGCCCCGTTTAGAGTTTACCCTGTCCAGCCCTGCCCCTGCCTGCCTCATTGCCATTCCTAAGGCTGTGTCACATAGCTGTGTCACTTTTATGTGACATCAACAGTTGTAATTCCTTTTTGGGCATTGAAAGAAGGTTGTACTATTCATCTTGCAAAATTGTACACATATATTTTGTCATAACCCAAAATTCTAACCAATCGAGATTTCGTTTAACGGGGTACTAGGCAAGCTGACATTTCTAAATATTTTCCAACAGTTAACAAAATGAGTCAAAATAGTTTTAAATGACAAAAAATCTCATAAATGGGGTAAAACCCAAAAACAAAAATGCGGAAAACTCCCAAATCGTGGTGTCACTGAACTCATGAGCATCTACACGTCACCAGTATAGAAATTAATGTCTGTGAAAGTCTGGATCTAAATACAATAAAAGAAAAGATAAGGAAGGAGAAACAAGGACTGTGAACGCCGGGCTGCTACCTCGAAGTCTCCAACGATTAGATGTGTGAAATATCAACACCTACCGTGTTTAGAAATACCTGGATCTGTACACGAAGTGCAGGGTGTAGCGTGATTACAACCAACACAGTAAGTAACAAGAATAAATAAAGAACTGAAGATAGTGACAAACTACACAATTATAATTTAATTTCAGTAATCTCAACAAACGAAAGTAGGGGGACATGATTTCTAAGTGATAGTAGTAATGATGAGATGCGGAAGGACAGTATATATGAGTCCTAGGGGGACATTGTATCTAATGCATGGCATGCTTTGTGTGTTATGCCTAAACATGGAGTCTATTGCACACAGAAGAAAGTAAACCTAGGAAGCATGGTTTCTACCCTTGGTTACACTATAACATACATATAACCCTCCCTTTTTACTATCCAACCCCAGAGTAATAATTATTACAGACCATTGAGCATGAATTACATAGCCAAAATAAGAAAAATAAGAAGTTATCTATAGGGAGCCTGCAGTATAGGCCCCGATCTCCATATCCTCAATGCTAGGTGGTGTTTCACAACCTTTCTCATAATGCGGGTGTGTCAAAGTTCCCTAAGGACCTCAAGGTATCCTGGGCAGTGCTCACACCCAGATTTTATAGCCATAGTAGAGTAAGTGCAGTGTGGAAGGGCCAGCCTCAGTGTGTCAAAGTTGAGAGGGAGCTCAAGGATCCCAAAGTAGTGCTCACACAAAGGGGGCAGAACCTAAGCATCTAGGAGTAAAGTGAGAGTGCTTGACATAGTTTTGAAAGCTTTGAGTAAGAAAACAGTATTACACAAAAAAACTGGTTTTAAAAAAAAGTTTTTGTAAAGGCCTTTATTCAGTAAAACAGTTTGAAAAGAGTAAGGCAATCAGAATGAATACATTCACATTTTAGGATCAGAACAACATACCAAGGCAAGTTTAACAACCACAAACAAGGTAGTGAGGGATTGGGGACACATAAAGGTACAGAGTAGTGAACATATAACAGGCAGAAGTACAAAGAGGTATAAAATAGAAGCTCTTAAGGGGGTTGATGGAATTGGGGTATAGCATAGTGTAGGATTAGACTAAACATAACATCATCAAACAGCTTAAGGCAGTAGAGTATGCCCTAATCAAAACTAATGTACAAACATATTAGTAGAGTAGAATACATTGAAACAGGTTTTAAGTTCATAAAGCACAGCTTAACATACTAGATGAAGTAGAGATTTTAATCACATGTTGAACAATAAAATAGTAGATAGAAGCATATCAAAAACACAATGAATTGAAGCAACAATAGAAACATGTTGATTTGAGAACTGAAATTTGAATTAGAACATACCAGTGAAGTGAAGACAATAAACACAAAGTAGAGGAGAGGACAATAGTTAGCCTTGACTTGCAGCCGGCTAACTAGAATAGTAACAAGTAGCACAAAGAAGAGAGAAGAGAGTAGAAAGTTTTAATTGTGAGAGAGAGATATATTGAACCAGTTAGTTCGTCTGTTGTGTTAATGAAAAGTAATGTATATATAGTTTGAAAACATGTAGCAAATAAGGTAGGAGTCATAGTTTACCAACAATTATAGGACTGTGCATCAATTAGTATAAAATCAGCATAGATACTCCCTTAATTGAAGGAGTTAAGTTCAAATGGTAGTAGGCAGATAACAAATAAGGAAATATACCATATATAACAATTTTAGCATAGTACAAGTAATTAGTCTAGGTTCAGAGAATCTAATTAAGGAAATAACACAAGAATCCCTATGACAGCATAGTCGACCGAAAATAAGGCCAGGAAATAACTCAAAGGTTGAAAATCAGTAAAAAAATCGTCATAAGATATCAATGAGAGGTATCAATTGCAAGAAATTAGGGATTCAAACAGGAGTAGTACTGATTAAAGGGAGATTACCACAAATCCCTATGGATACACAGAATAAACGCACAATGGAAAAGTAAAATCAGAGACCCCAATAAGCATAGTAAAGTAAAAATCACATAGACTCATGGATTCAAACTAGCACATAGTAAACAATTAAAGGAATTAACAAAACGAACATGATATAATAGGGAGAAACAAAGAATCAGAAACCCTATTGACAATAGTAGCAAAAAATCACATAGGATTAGAGATTCAGCCAAAGTCAGAAACCCTAATGAGCAAAAATAAGGTACAATCATAGAAAACACAGAACGTTCACGAGAAACAAAAGTTCATACAAATTAAACAAACATATCAATCAAAGAGAGACTCAGAATCCAAGAAACCTAAGGTTTTCAACATAATAAGTCAAATGAAAGGAAAAACTTAAATAAATCGTTAAAACATAGTAAGAATCATAGAATGATAATGAAAATCAGAAGAAAATCATTTTGAAAAAGGGGTTATGAAACCCTAATGTTGAGATGAAGAAACGTTTAAAAACTCGGGGATTCTTAGGAAAACAGTAAGAATAACCTAGAAAACTCTTAGATCTGTTACAAATCTAAGACGTTAAGAGCTAAAATTAGGGTTTCAGAGAGAGAAAACCTAGAGGTAGAGAGAACCGGGCTTAGAAACCATAGGTTTAGCCGGAAGTGGAAAGATCTTACTCGAATAGGCCAAGAGTGACTTGAGAATGGCAAGAATCAGGCTATAGGTGGGAGTTGAACCGCTCCAGGTTCACTTGAGGACCTCAGAACAGTGTCAATCCGGCGTGGTGAGAGACATAGGCTAGGAACGATGTGCACTCATGGTTTCCGGCAGGCGAGGTGGCCGGAAAAGAGAGACAAAGTTCATCGGAGGGGGAAGGTTCTAGAGAGAACCATAAAGAGAGAGAGAGGGAGATAGAGATACGGTGAGGCGGGGAAATGAATGAGAGAGGGGGGGGGGGGGGGTAGTCTTTAGGAGTTATTAATGGTAAGGGCGAATCTGGGCCGTTGATCAAAATTGATCAACGACCAAGATTTAATCAGATGATGGGTCGGGTAATTTGGGAATTGGGCTTGGGTTATTTGGGCTAGTTAATTGGGTTGGGGGTGCGGGTAGAATTGAATAAAATTGAATTAAAAGTGGCTATTTGTTAAATACCCGTTTAAAATAGATAATTAATTAATAAAATGGATAATAATTATATAAAAATGAAATTAAGGCTAAATAGATGAAATTAGGGTGATTAAATAGTATTTAAAAATGCAAGTGACTAATTATTTAGTGAAAATTTCACAAAATACATAGTTAGGCTATAATTGCAAAGTTATTGCAATTATAGCCAAATAGTGCCAATTTGGCTAATTTTTGAAATAATTAAATCCTAATAGGATAAAAAATGATATATTAAACCAAGGAATATTTTGAAACTATTTGTAATGCAATTTATGATTAATTATTAGGTATAAAAGTACTGGATAAATTAGAAGTAAATTGATAAAAATATGAGAAAATTATGGAAAAATATCAATTGTTGTATAAACTGATTTTTGAAGGTATATATGCAAATTAAAAATCGTTTGAGGAAAAATTGGGTATCAACATGGATGTCAGTCAACTAGAGGTCGCCCTAGAAGGGGAGGACGATCAGGTGGTGGTTAGGCCCGTTTCTATGCACTCCCAGCCATACCAGGTGCTATGGCTTCAGATGCCGTGATTACAAGTATTGTTTCAGTTTGTCACAGAGATGCCTCCGTATTGTTTGATCCTGGTTCCACGTATTCATATGTTTTCTCATATTTTGCTCATTTTCTGGATATGCCACGTGAGTCTTTAGTTTCATCTGTTCATGTATCTACTCCTGTGGGCGATACTATTGTTGTGGACAGCGTATATCGGTCATGTGTGGTGACTATTGGGGGTCTGGAGACCCGAGTGGACCTTTTGCTACTCAGTATGGTTGCCTTTGATGTGATATTGGGTAAAGATTGGTTATCTCTATGTCATGCTGTTCTAGATTGTCACGCTAAGACCATGACGTTGGCGATGCCGGGATTTTCGAGGGTTGAGTAGAGAGGTTCTATAGATGATGTACCAAGTAGGGTGATTTCATACTTGAAGGCTTAGCGTATGGTTGAGAAGGGTTGCCTATATTATTAGGCTTTCGTGAGGGATGTGAGTTCAGAGACTCCTACCATTGGTTCTGTTCCGATAGTACGTGATTTTTTGGATGTGTTTCCTGCAGACATGTCGGGCATGCTGCCTAACATGGATATTGACTTTGGTATTGATTTGGTGCCGATCACTCAGCCCATTTCTATTCCATCGTATCTTATGGCACCGGCGAAGTTGAAGGAGTTGAAAGAACAACTTCAGGAACTCCTTGATAAGAGGTTTATTCGGCCTAGTGTATCACCTTGGGGTGCATCGGTTAGTGATAATAGGATAGATTCATGTAGTTTAACAACCATTTACCCCTAACTTAGCTATGCTTCACTGTTCTAGGAAGGTTAAATGACGAATGGCTCTAATTGTGAACTTTTTGTTTTGCAGGAGCAAGTCATGATTATGAGGACATAGGACAGTGTTTGGAGCTAAATTAAAGCAAGGAAATCCCCTAGCATGGGCCAAGCTCGGCCTTAGCGCGACCACGCTAGAGCAGAAGACGCTGGGCAGAATAAAGTGCAATTAGCGCATCCCAAGCACGGTCTTAGCGCGACCACGCTAGTCCAGGAGAAGCGACAATGTAGAACGCAATTAGCGCGGCCCATGCGCGGTTGCGCTAGTCACTCCAAAATTTGGTAATATTGGGGTAGTTTTGGAAGTTTGTGAGCAATTCCACTTAACCTATAAGAGGTCCAGCTCGCCCAAAAAGAAGATATCAAGGTTTTTNATTTTCAATCCATACATTGAAATTTTAACGTTTGCTAACTTGGTTGTATAGGTGCATGCCTTGATACTCATCGAGAACTGGTGAAGTGTTTGAAGCATTATCAGATCCCGAGAAATTTTTCAAGGCCTTGAATCGGGCCAACCGGAAAAGCAAACAACAACAATCAACTGAAAAACCTGAACCAGACATGGCAGAGCTGGTGAACAACAGGAACAATAATGGGGATAACGTGGTAGACCCAAATGCGCAGGTAGTGGGCCTCTTGTGCCAGAGGCTGCTCTATATGACTGGGCACAACCCACGACAGAGAATTTGGCCACAACGATAGTAGGATCGAGAACTGGTGAAGTGTTTGAAGCATTATCAGGTAGTAGGATGAACGTATTGTTGTGTTAATATAGTTTGTCCAAGTTTAATCTCTATTTGTTCAACGACATTCTTGTTGTAGTTAATTGATAAAATCCTCAATTAGTTGTGCCAATTTAGTATGTATTACTCAGGAGAGAGTGCATATTTAGGTAGTTGTTAAACAACACTGCTCGCAAAGTATATGAGGAATCAATAATCGAGGGTTTAAAGGTAGGATTAGGGATAACGAAACCTTGGGTGCGATCTAAGTGAGTTGTAATAAAATCCAGCTAGCGTAACTCGGGAGAGTGCATCTAGTAAATTGTCGTAATTACTCGGGAGAGATTTACGGTAGTAAGAGTGCTCATGATCGATAGAGAAGATTAGGCAAATCTATATGAAACATAGTAGGAAGGGATTCCATCATTAAGAGAAATCACAACCTTAGATCCTTCTCTTTATTGTTGACAACTCATTCATAGTTAGCTCTTAGTTTAATTAAGTTTATTAAGTTATAGTTAGTATAAATATCACCAATTGTTATTCAAAACATCTGGGAAGTTGATTACGGAGAATTCAGTGAGTCTGACAAAAGTAATTGATAGGTTAATTTCCTGTGGGATTCGACTCTGGGCTAAATACCCGGATTATATTTCTAACGACCGCTTGGTCCTTTTTATAAGGCGTAGTTGGGCGTGATCAAATTTTGGCGCNGCAGGAGCAAGTCATGATTATGAGGACATAGGACAGTGTTTGGAGCTAAATTAAAGCAAGGAAATCCCCTAGCATGGGCCAAGCTCGGCCTTAGCGCGACCACGCTAGAGCAGAAGACGCTGGGCAGAATAAAGTGCAATTAGCGCATCCCAAGCACGGTCTTAGCGCGACCACGCTAGTCCAGGAGAAGCGACAATGTAGAACGCAATTAGCGCGGCCCATGCGCGGTTGCGCTAGTCACTCCAAAATTTGGTAATATTGGGGTAGTTTTGGAAGTTTGTGAGCAATTCCACTTAACCTATAAGAGGTCCAGCTCGCCCAAAAAGAAGATATCAAGGTTTTTATAGTTTTGTTGAAGGCAAGAAGAGGCAAGATGCAAGGAGGATAATTCGGCATCGAGTTCTGCCTTTCTTCCGTTTGTTTTAATCATTCATGATGAATTTTGCTGTTGAGATTATGAAAACAATTATGAGTAGCTAATTATTTAGTCTAAGGTTTTGATGGAACCTGTTGAAGGATGAACGTATTGTTGTGTTAATATAGTTTGTCCAAGTTTAATCTCTATTTGTTCAACGACATTCTTGTTGTAGTTAAATGATAGGATCCTCAATTAGTTGTGCCTATTTAGTATGTATTACTTAGGAGAGAGTGCATATTTAGGTAGTTGTTAAACAACACCGCTCGCAAAGTATATGAGGAATCAATAATCGAGGGTTTAAAGGTGGGATTAGGGATAACGAAACCTTGGGTGCGATCTAAGTGAGTTGTAATAAAATCCAGCTAGCGTAACTCGGGAGAGTGCATCTAGTAAATTATCGTAATTACTCGGGAGAGATTTACGGTAGTAAGAGTGCTCATGCTCGATAGAGAAGATTAGGCAAATCTATATGAAACATAGCAGGAAGGGATTCCATCATTAGGGGAAATCACAACCTTAGATCCTTCTCTTTATTGTTTACAACTCATTCATAGTTAGCTCTTAGTTTAATTAAATTTATTCAGTTATAGTTAGTATAAATATCACCAATTGTTATTCAAAACATCTGGGAAGTTGATTACGGAGAATTCAGTGAGTCTGACAAAAGTAATTGATAGGTTAATTCCCTGTGGGATTCGACTTTGGGCTAAATACCCGGATTATATTTCTAACGACCGCTTTGTCCTTTTTATAAGGCGTAGTTGGGCGTGATCAAATTTTGGTACCGTTGCCGGGGAATTTACGATGTTATCAAATACAGTTGAAAGAAATACAAAAATTCTTAGTGTAGTCAATTTTCTTCATTTTCAATCCATACATTGAAATTTTAACGTTTGCTAACTTGGTTGTATAGGTGCATGCCTTGATACTCATCGAGAACTGGTGAAGTGTTTGAAGCATTATCAGATCCCGAGAAATTTTTCAAGGCCTTGAATCGGGCCAACCGGAAAAGCAAACAACAACAATCAACTGAAAAACCTGAACCAGACATGGCAGAGCTGGTGAACAACAGGAACAATAATGGGGATAACGTGGTAGACCCAAATGCGCAGGTAGTGGGCCTCTTGTGCCAGAGGCTGCTCTATATGACTGGGCACAACCCACGACAGAGAATTTGGCCACAACGATAGTAGGATCGAGAACTGGTGAAGTGTTTGAAGCATTATCAGGTAGTAGGATGAACGTATTGTTGTGTTAATATAGTTTGTCCAAGTTTAATCTCTATTTGTTCAACGACATTCTTGTTGTAGTTAATTGATAAAATCCTCAATTAGTTGTGCCAATTTAGTATGTATTACTCAGGAGAGAGTGCATATTTAGGTAGTTGTTAAACAACACTGCTCGCAAAGTATATGAGGAATCAATAATCGAGGGTTTAAAGGTAGGATTAGGGATAACGAAACCTTGGGTGCGATCTAAGTGAGTTGTAATAAAATCCAGCTAGCGTAACTCGGGAGAGTGCATCTAGTAAATTGTCGTAATTACTCGGGAGAGATTTACGGTAGTAAGAGTGCTCATGATCGATAGAGAAGATTAGGCAAATCTATATGAAACATAGCAGGAAGGGATTCCATCATTAGGGGAAATCACAACCTTAGATCCTTCTCTTTATTGTTTACAACTCATTCATAGTTAGCTCTTAGTTTAATTAAATTTATTCAGTTATAGTTAGTATAAATATCACCAATTGTTATTCAAAACATCTGGGAAGTTGATTACGGAGAATTCAGTGAGTCTGACAAAAGTAATTGATAGGTTAATTCCCTGTGGGATTCGACTCTGGGCTAAATACCCGGATTATATTTCTAACGACCGCTTTGTCCTTTTTATAAGGCGTAGTTGGGCGTGATCAAATTTTGGCGCCGTTGCCGGGGAATTTACGATGTTATCAATTACAGTTGAAAGAAATACAAAAATTCTTAGTGTAGTCAATTTTCAATCCATACATTGAAATTTTAACGTTTGCTAACTTGGTTGTATAGGTGCATGCCTATAAACTCATCGAGAACTGGTGAAGTGTTTGAAGCATTATCAGATCCTGAGAAATTTTTCAAGGCCTTGAATCGGGCCAACCGGAAAAGCAAACAACAACAATCAACTGAAAAACCTGAACCAGACATGGCAGAGCTGGTGAACAACAGGAACAATAATGGGGATAACGTGGTAGACCCAAATGCGCAGGTAGTGGGCCTCTTGTGCCAGAGGCTGCTCTATATGACTGGGCACAACCCACGACAGAGAATTTGGCCACAACGATAGTAGTCCCGCATATACAGGCTGAATCGTTTCAAATCACAAACAACATGATGCACTTGTTGCAAAACAATGGACTATTCTCGGGGTCATACATTGAAGATCCTCAACAATGCTTGAAGAATTTCCTATCAATCTGCAAAACTCCAAGATAACCAAACGTGACTTAGGAGGCAATAAAGTTATTATTGTTTCCATTCTCTGTGACAGTAGCAACCCAGACTTGGCTAAATTCACTCCCTATTAATTCTATCACTACTTGGGAAGAGTTAGTCAAGCAATTTGTGAACAAGTTTCACCTACCCAATAAGATTCCTTCTTTAAGAATCATACAAGAAGCTAAAATCAGTGATGCATAATGGATACGAAGTTGCTATGAACAATTGGCTCTCATTGACGGGAAAAGAATGAACGCGGTATGCCATGGTCAAATTTACCAGAACAGAATGTCCAGAGCTTTCAACAAAAAGGGTTAGACCTAGACAATTCACACCAGGGCAGCTGGTGCTGAAGCGGATCTTCCCGCGTCAGGATGAAGCCAAAGGGAAATTTTCACCTAATTGGAAAGGACCCTACATGGTTCACAGAGTACTAACAGGAGGAGCGCTCATACTTGCATAAGTGGACGGAGAAAGTTGGCCAAAACCTATCAACTAACACGTAGTGAAGTGATACTACGTTCAGATTGTTTACATTTCTTCATCTGATGTAACTGAACTACACTTGACTTGATTCCCGTTTAAGAGGAGATACGTAGGCAGCTTATGGGTTCGGTCACATCTCAATAAAATCTTCATTTTTACCATGGTTAGAAACCGGGGAAATTTTTTGAGGAGGACCCTGAAAATTTCGGGGCAAATCCCGCCAACTTCGTCATAGGCAGAACGGTCAAAGAATTGCTTATTAAACTGGGGTAGAATTTTGAGGAGGACCATCAAACTTCTAATGCAAGGAAGTCGCAATGTATCTAAAAGTGTCACAGTCATTAGTTCATTTAACTTATTTGATATTGCATATTTTAATTAACTATATTCATCAAATGCACACATATTTTTCGAAACATTTTTTTTATAATTAGCCAGTTGATACCCAGGGTAACTTGAACAGGATCTCGAGACGGGGCAAAAGCAAAGCAAGTGAGCGAAGGCATGAACCAACCTTCCACGCAAAACTCACGATTTTTCTTTGGATACAGGCACAAGGAACATTCGCAAATACGTACACACATCAAAAATCACTATCTTCATAACGGCAAAGTTGCCAAATGCAAACACGTCTTCATCTAAGAAATACTCTGCTTTCTCACTCATTGTGTTCCTTGCATAAGTTTAAGCATTGTCTTTCTTTGCATGAGACTAAGCACTGTCTACTCTTCTTGCATGAGGCTAAGCATTGCCTCCCCAATTGCATAAGGCTAAGCATTGCCTTTCTTTGCATGAGACTAAGCATTGTGTCCTCTTCTTGCATGAGGCTAAGAAATTCCTCCCCAATTTCATATGGATAAGCATTGCCTTTATTTGCATGAGACTAAGCAATGTATTCTCTTCTTGCATGAGGCTAAGCATTGCCTCCCTAATTGCATAAGGCTAAGCATTGTCTTCCCTTTCATGAGACTAAGCATTGTCTCCTCTTCTTGCCTGAGGCTAAACATTGCCTCCCTCATTGCATAAGGCTAAACATTGCCTCCCTCATTGCATAAGGCTAAGCATTGCCTTTCCTTGCATGAGACTAAGCATTGTCTCCCTAATTGCATGAGGCTAAGCATTGCCTCCCTAATTGCATAAGGCTAAGCGTTGCCTTTCCTTGCATGAGACTATGCATTGTCTCCTCTTCTTGCATGAGGCTAAGCATTGCCTCCCTAATTGAATAAAGGCTAAGCATTGCCTTTACTTGCATGAGACTAAGCATTGTATCCCTAATTGCATGAGGCTAAGCATTACCTCCCTAATTGCATAAGGCTAAGCATTGCCTTTCCTTGCATGAGACTAAGAACCGTCTCCCTAATTGCATGAGGCTAAGCATTTCCTCATTGCATAAGGATAAGCCCTGCCTTTCCATACATCAAGACTAAGAATTGTCTCCTCTTCTTGAATGAGGCTAAGCAATTCCTCCCTAAATTGCATGAGGCTAAGCTCGGCCTTTCCGTGCATCGAGACTAAGCATTGTCTCCTCTTCTTGCATCGAGACTAAGCATCGTCTCCTCTTCTTGCATCAGGCTAAGAATTGCCTCTTCAATTGTCTGAGGCTAGGCATCGCCTTATCCTTGCATAATACCAAATGCTACCTTCATTATGCTATTTTAAACCTAGCACTATTTTATATTTTCCCAGGGCTAAGAACTACCCCAATCTTACGCAAGACTAAGCTCTGTCTTGTCTGCTTCGCATATGACCAAGCATCATATCTTTGCATTTCATGGGCTGAAACATTGCCATTTTGTCCAAAGGAGTCATAGTCCGAGGGCATCATCCTCATAGCCGGAAGACACCATGACATGGCCTAAGGATCTCCCAATACTGCACATCATTATTCAAAGGCGTCATAGTTCAGAGGCACCATTTTCATGGCCCAAGAACACCATTTCATGGCCTGCGAATCCCTTATCACGCGATTCATGGCCCAGGACGTCATGGTCTAAGGACATCATCCTCATAGTCCAAAGACAACTTTCATGGTCCAAGGGTATTTGCATCATGTTTAAATTCTCGCAATAATCCCATATATACTTGCATGCATTGTATTTAAGTTTTGCAGGTAATCCAGGAGGTAGACGTTCCACAAACGAGAGCAATCTTCGCTCCAGTTTCCGTTCAATGTTCACATCCTGCAATTATTTCAAACATAGACAAACACTATCAGTTACCCATTTTCACTTGACAACCATTCAAATGCTTATTTTGAAATACAACCATAACTTCTCAGAGCCATACTCATGATTTCGCGCAAATTCATCTGATACTGTACTACCCAAAGGAACCCTTTCCGAAACATACGACCATTCCTATAACAACTCCATCAGTTCAGTTGACCTATGGATCCAGAACTACACAAAACTTGATTCCCGTAACACTAGGTATATGTAGGCAACTCAAGAACCAGGGTTCGGCCTCCATTTTTTTAAATCACCCCATTCGGTCAAAATCAATCATAATTTCTTTACCCGACAACTCTTTCATCATTCCCGGTAAAGAGGGAGAGCTGTTGATACCCAATTTTTTCCTCATATTTTTAGAATATATGTATATATATATACTCTCAAAATAGCATGTTTGCATCATTATTTAGTTTACAAACCTATACAAGCATTTTCTATAATTTTTCATAATTTTTAAAGCTCTAGATTAATTTCCTTTTTACATTTTTACTATATAAATATATAATAATTATCCTTTAATTTATTTTGTGATGACTTAATCATCCAAATTTATTATTTAAACCCACATGTATGTTTTATAATATTTTACTTCATTTTCTATAATTACATTTGCATTGTTCATGCTAGTTACATTTTTTTGCAATAATAGCCTACACTTTGTAATTAACTACATTTATTATTTTATTTAGAGTTAAAATAACTTTTTACATGTCTACACCCTTCAGCTATTATTTTAAAGTACTTATTTGCTTAAATAATATTTATTTAATACCTATTTAACTATTTTATTAATCAAATTTTCCTTAATTTCTTCATTTTAAAAAGCTGGCCCAGATTTAAACCAATGTTTCGGACCACTAGTGATCCAAACCCCTAAAATCTATGGCCCAACTTTCCTAGACCAACCCAGCAACCCACTATTCGACACCAATCTCCTAACCCGCCCCGCTCCCATTTCGATCTTGGTTGTCGATCTAAAATTATCAACGACCCGTAATAATTCCCCACCTCTCCTTATAACCCCACAACCCTAAACCCTAACCCATTTTCTCAACCGGCCGCCCCCAAATCCTCTCGAACCTTTCCCCCACCTCACAAACCCTAGCCACCACCCAATTCTTCTTTGAATCTAGCTCATCCATGGATTCTTACCGTGATTTATTTACCTTTTCCGGATTATACCGTTATCACTTGTGTAAATATGGTGTTACTTAGTATTTGCCCATTTTTTGCAAGTATCAGTCTTTGAACCAAAGGAGATCAGCCTTATTCTCCAAGATTTGAATGATATTTCGTCCTTATACGTTCATAACAAGGCTATGAGGCTCAGATTCACTAAGATCTCCTGCCAATTTATGATCCTAGTCAAACTAGGGTTTACCGGGTTTCTTCTCCTAATCCGATTCTAAATTGATTTTACCACTATATAAAACCCTCCCCTTTCCCCTTTTGGACAGACCTTTTAATCATTAAATTTTCACTAAAACCTAAAGGCTTTCACTCCGTTATTCTCTCACTCTCTTGTTCTATACTTTGGATCTTGGCCGGCTGAAAGCCAAGGCCACTGGAATTCTATTTTTCGACTTCTCTGGGTGTGAACATTGCCGTGGGTTCCTTTGAAGCCCTTGAGGACGCACTAAGATCCTGGGTTATACTACTCTTTGTTGACGTTCAGACTATTTTGAGTCTGTTCTTTCTTGTTTGTCCATTTGTCAATCAATAACTAATGAGGTCTTTAGCCTTTGCAATATTCATTCTCATGTGTTCATAATTTGCATATTCATACCTCTGAAGTTTCATAACCTAATGTGTTTCTGGACTATCTCTATATGCAACCTTGCCGGTATCGAATCTGTTTTGTAATATGAACCTCTTTATCTTTTGATTATACCTAAATTGCTAGCTTTGAGATATGTTTATGCTTAACTTGAACAGTTTAGACTCTTTTCGTTTAGCCTATTGTGTGGGTGCTTTGAATGATCACATTAGCTATGTGGCATCAGTTTGTTTCCTAATTTGTCCTAGGTCTCATTAGTGATCGACTTGTATCTATAATGTGCGCTAATCTATGTTAAGACCTTCACTCTAGCTATGACTTTCTCCTATGATTATTTTTATCACTCAGTATGTCTTTAGCTTGCCCAATTCAGTATTCCCTAGTAATTAGTTTGGGGCCTTTTAGAATAGCTTCTTAACTTGTGTTTTCCTATAATGTTTGACGTTGTTTTGCCTTATTGATGTGAGTTGTTCTGTTTAACTTCTGGTGTTCAGCATAATTTCGACCCTTAGGCTTTGAACCTGTTAAGTTAGTGTACTATCTTTATCTCGTTTGGCATAGTGCACCTTTGTATATTACTTTTTGTAATCCCAGAAGGCATAAACCCCTTGTTTCCTACAAAATGTTCTCTGACCCAATATGCTAAGTGTTTGAGCTTGTGATATCAACCTATATTTTTTAGTTTTGTTTATCCTCTTTGCTGGTATGTTCATTGTGTAATCACCTCTGCAATGTCTGTTTCTAAAATGCAAATTCACCTCTTCAAACTTTACAATTTGATCACTATTCTCTCTCTCATTGGTTACCTATACTACTCTGAACCTATAACTCTTGGCCGACTGAAAGCCAAGGCCACTAAGACTTTCTCTATTGACCTCCCTAGTGTGAGCACTGCTCAGGGTGAATTTGAGACCCTTGTGAACTCTGACACACTAGGGCTTGAGGTTTTTGGCCATTCTCTTTGCTACTAAGACCTGAGTTATCTTTAACACTCAGTTCTGTCCCTCTTCTATCTATTGAATGAGCAAATTGATTTGCTTAAGTGATTGGTTTCTTGATCACATGGTCAACCTATGGAAGTTTGGTTTGGTTTGAGCTCTTCTATGGTTTCTGGGCTATGCTGATAGATATAGTCCCTGTTGAGATCTAGGTGTACTAATTGGTGGAGAAAGAGTTTAGTTGAAGGCCTGGAAAATGATGGGTATCTCTTTGGGCCTGTCTGGGGCCTACTGTTATTACTTATACAACTTTTGTAATAACATTCAATATTGGGTCTGTAATAATTCTGTAATAAACAACTGGGTGTTAGGGGAATTGGGAAATGGGTATATCCTAATGCTTTCATGAAAATGGTAGAAAGCATGTCTTTAGGATTTATGTGATCTATTTGCTATCCGACTTTCTATATGTGTCATTTAAGTTACTTCGTACACTATTAGATATCATGTTATTAGGGCAATCACACACTCAAATTAGTGCTATATTTATTCTCATGCCTACTGCTATGTGTCGCTAGACATCACGCCTATAGGAAATTATTGCTTGTAACTGACCACCCTTTTGAAATCTTTGACCCCTTCTGCTTCTCACCCATGACCATGTTCCTTCCCAGTGTCTTTAGTTTTTTTACTATTCCAGTGATGCCTTATCTTTTGTTCGTTTTTGTCTTAGTCTGATTAGTTTGCAGTATGCTTACTTTATTTTGTTCTAATGATGAAGACAAGGCCTCGGGCTTCTTTGGCACTACTTAATGTCTCCTATTGCTCTGCTTTACTGGTTTGTACTATATTATATCATCAGCCTAGTCTATTTGCCTTTTCTTAAGCTTGTGATGTCGCCTGTTTGGCCTTGAATTTTACATTATTTGTGCTTAATATCTACATTTTGTTGTGTATTTTAGATGATGCAAAAAGAGGGAAGATAAAGGTTGGAAGGTTGTGGGTTGTGTTGTGAACATACACGTCTGTCAATAGTCCTTATACTTGTTGTGATTATCTAGTTCTTTGATGTGATTACATGGTTCTGCTATGCACAAAGTTTGTCAGCATCAAAAAAGGAAAATTTGTTGAGTATTGAAGTTTTGATGATTAACAAAGTGTGACTAAATGCTCAAACAACCAGGTCCTCAACATAGCTGCTTACCTATTGTGAAGAACCAGCTCCCCAGGATAAAGGATCAGCTCCTCATGATTGATACTTATACGTCTGTACACGACATTAAATTTATCTCAAAGTTACCCATGTCCGATTTTGGTGGAAGAAGGCTGCTATAAGTGATAAGGGTCGTTGCTCAAGAAGATACGGATAATTTCGTCAGAGACAAAAGTCCCAAAGCTTGTGGAATCCTTGAAACTATAGGAGTCTTATAAAAAAAAAAACTGATTATGAATAGGACTCCTAGAAGATCTCAAGTTGTGTTTTAGATAGGATCGACTTTGGACTTATAAACTATCCTTTTACACATCAACTAAAGAGTCATAAGTCGTTTACTTGTGTTGAGTACTTGCCTTGTATTCTTCCGAGTTAGTCTAGTGAATGTGTTTTATAAAATTGAGTTGTAATCAAGTGTCATAAACAATTAGTGAGTTGGAGTGAGTATTTTGCTTTACAAGTTAGAGTAACTTGTGAATCAAATAGGAGTAGTAGGAGTACTGGAGAGTATTTAATTACAGTCTTGTAATTGATACATTTTGGTTCATTATTCTAGTTGAGTTGGAGTTGAAAATCCTATGTGATAGGTCGTGGTTTGCAACTTTTGAGCCGGGTGATTTTTCATATAAAATTGTCGTATTCCTTTTATTGCTTGTTTACTTTACGCTTAAGAAACATGATAAAGAACCGGGTTCTTTAGTAAAGCATACGGTCACTCAAACTAACATGATATTAGTAGCTATGGACTCAAAAACAGGACCTTAAAACAATATTGTATTATGTGAACTGTTTCTTCTAAGAACTAACTACGGAATCTATATAAGCTGTTTTCCATCTCACAACGTTTGATCTTTTTGTTTACTTTTTCAATAAAAATGATTTTAAAATACATCCACTTAATAGGTTCTTCAAAGCACATATTGCTGATACAATGAAATTAAACAAGTTTAGCTAGTATTAAATAGATTATCAATTCAATGTAAGGAGGTAGAATAAATTAGAGGATTGTTCCATCAATGGGATTCTACGTATAGTGGAATAATATTTTAATGAATGTAGTTCTGCCCTTTTATTTAGCAGTTTAGTTAAACCATCATCCTATACGTAAGCCAAGTTTCCATAGCTTACATAAGCGAATCTAATCTTAATATATTTGATCTTATTAGGACTATTTTTAATCGATATAAATCTAAAATCATACACTGTACAAGAATTTAAAATTCTACCCCATTACTGAATTTATTTTTTGCAGTATTTAATTCATTGTTTATTTAATGAATATATACCCTACAAATAAATATACTAAACTAGTTTTTATTATTTCGTAATACGTAAGAGCCAAGTATCTAAGCATATGACCCCACATCAATTAATTCAGTATACGACAAACATATTCATGTTTGTCCCAAATGCTTAAAACAGTTTTAGTTATTTTCAAACTTAATGTTTTATCAATTAAATCTAAAAATAGAAAGGGAACGGAATAGACATGCATGCAAAATTAAAAGCAGATGAAAAGAAAAGAAGACTTGAATTCTTTTTCAAAGCCATCACGTTGACCATCCAGATACACTGCATTAAAACTTTGGTCTAAATAGAAGGTTCTTTTTCTGGACCCTAGGATATTCCACGTGGCAAATTATCCACCTTCTATTTTTCAAAACTTAGACCAAACTTTTTTGAACTCCTTTATAAGCGCCAAATTACTTAGCCACCTTAGTCCATTCTGCATGAAATAAACATGGATGAAGAGCCAAGCCAGGGCAGAAAAATGGACACTAAAAATGGTGGCAGTGGCGGAGAGATAAAATATCGAGGCGTTCGAAGGCGGCCGTGGGGGAAATTCGCGGCGGAGATTCGCGATTCGGCTCGACAAGGGGCTCGGGTATGGCTCGGGACATATAACACGGCTGAAGATGCAGCAAGAGCTTATGATAGGGCAGCTTATTCAATGAGAGGTCATTTAGCTATACTTAATTTTCCTGAGGAATATAATTTGCCTAGTAGCTCTTCACATTTTTATACTGGTTCTTCTTCATCAAGGGAAGTTCTTGAATTTGAATGTTTGGATGATAAGTTGCTAGAGGAACTTCTTGATTGTGATGAGCAAAACAAGAGGAAATAAAGATAATGACCTCAATGCTTTTGGTCTATCTCTTATACCTAAAATCATATTATTCTGTTCAATTCTTGAGCCGAAGGTCTATCGGAAACGTCCTCTCTACCAGCACACGATGGGGATAAGGTCTGCATCCACATTACTGATCCTACCTCTGAGATTACACTGGGTTATTGATTGTTGTTGTTACCTAAAATCACATTATTCTTAGGATGGGGTGGTTTTTCTTCTTCTTCTTCTTCTTTTGGGTTCCCTATTACTTTTTATTATTTTACCTTTTTTTTACTTTCTTTTTCTTGGGGATTTGGTTTTTGAATGAAGCAAGCTTGCAATGCTTGTAACAATATTGTACTGTACTTTGCAATGCAAATGATGAAGGGTCAAGAAAAGTCTTTGTGATCATAAATATTGCCATTTCTCTCAACAAATATTTTGATGTTTCTTCCATTTTTTGTCAGCTATACCACTGACAAAAGAACCAAGTTGATAAAACTTGTGGCCCTTGATAATTGCTCAATTAGGTGACTTTTCTTAACATTTTGCCCGCTGACAGCTAATAATATTTGAATTTTATGTCCAGAAATGCTACACTTATCATTTTCGTGTTTCATATTTTTGAACAAACTTTCTCATAGTAATAGTGTGCGTGCGCTGTGTCTTTATGTGTGTAACATTTATTTTGCTATTTATGTATGTTAATTCTTTGCCACAACATGAATTATAAATGGCATTTGGACATATATCTGTGTATGCTAATGTCGTATTGAAGCTGCTAGACAATAATAGGGTGGACATAAATACAACAACAATAACAATCCAGTAAAGTCCCATAAAGTGGGATCTGCAGAATATGCGTACGCAGACCTTACCCCTACCCCGATAGGGCAGAAAGACTGTTTCCAATCGACCCTCGTCACAGGAAAATAAAAACAAGGAAAGAAAAGAAGAGAAAAGAGAAGACAATTCATTAGTAACTTCAGCAGAAATCGTAGAAATAATAACCTAAGCATAAAAACCATAAAATAAATAACATGCAATGATATTAGTCAGAATCTACCGTCGGGAGCTAAGCAAAATACAGAGAAATCGAAATATCTGACCGGGCCAAATGTATTGGTTCTTTGGTATTCGATACGTTCTTCGGTATTAGTATCAATATTTCGGTTCTTCGGTTCGGTATTCGGTATCAGAGTATCGGTATTTCTATATTTCCGTTAGTATCGAAATATAACGGAAGGTTAGTAGCAGTCCATTTCGTTATTCTTTGTTAATAGCAACTATGAGATAATTACTGGCAGGTTAGTATAGCACTTGTTTGCTACTGCTCGTTAATTAGGCTCGTATCCAGATGTTTCTGTTGTGAAGAGTCTCAAAAGGAATCACTCCATTATAAATTTGTTAGTGGTAGTATTGGCTGTCCAAATCTGGAAATCCTTTGGGTATTAGATGGGATGACATCTCCATTGGAAATTTACCGTTGAGATGGTGGAATTTAAAGCCAAAATATAGTATTCATAAAATTATATTGCAAATAGCCCCATTGATGTTATGTTGGGAGATTTGGAAGGCTAGGTGTGCTGTTATATTTGGGGTGATCTAGAGTATATGCGAAGAGGATCATATTTCAAAAATTGTACGGGGCGTTTTATTTGGTCGTTCTCGTTTAATTTATATCCACTTTTTAAAAAAGTTTTAACTTGTACCCACTTTTTAAATAATTTCAGGCCTCTTTCTCCTCCTCCTTTGTTTTCTTCTTCTTCTTTCTTTTTCGGGCGACACTGATTTTATATGGTGATTGTGAATATATTTTAATGTAGTTTATGATGTTTTAAAGAACTTGAAGGATTGGGACAAGCTTATACTGAGGTGAGTTATAGTGGCATCGGATTTTATATCAATAGAATTGTGTCCATTTATTGCTGGAAACTTTGAAAATGGAAATAAGCTATGATTGATTATATGTTGATTTGTTCATATTCTGCTCTATTTGGATCTACTTATAGTAAAAGTTTGTCATCTAAGACAATGTTAGAGATACTTTGTAAAGCCCTTATCTTAATTCACACACGTAATAATTTTGAGAAGAATCAAATTGGTCCTTCATAAGAATGAATTAGTTAGAGGAAAGTGTGATATGTACTTCACCATTTGCTGTAATTTTTGTGCAACTTTGTCATGATCTAACTTCAAAGAAAGACATAACAGAACTTCAGCCATAAGAATGCTGAAGTTCAGCAAATATAAACAAAAAACTTCAGTTCCTAGAATTTCAGCAAATACAAAACAAACTTCAACTCCTAAAATACTGAAGTTCAGCTCCTAGAATGTTAAAGTTCAGCAAATGCAAAACAAACTTCAGCAAATGCAAAACAAACTTCAGCTCCTAGAATGCTGAAGTTCAGCAATTACAAAACAAAAATTTCAGCCAAAACATGTTGTAGTTTTATTGAACTGAAGTTTGCCATTGCACCATGAACTGAAGTTTGCATGATTGCCTTTGCAAGTCAGTCCAAACTTCAGGAAAAAATATCTGAAGTTTTGTTTCGATAAGGCTACACTTCAGGCAAAACATTCTGAAGTTCAAACTTCAAACAAAAGTTTTTGCTACTTCAGGTCCGTATGTCTGAAGTTACCCGAAAAGTGGGTACGCTTGCAATTTTTTTTTGCAAACGAGGTATAAGTTAAAAGGTGACTCAAAAGTTGGGTATAGATTCAAATGCCCCTTTGTCCAAGGACAAAGTGGGGCGAGAATTAGCCCACAATTGTATGCATTGTGGTTAAGTGGGAGAAGCTTCATATGGCTTGGTGCAAATTGAATACGGATGGCAGCAAAAATATGGATGGACATGCTGGAGTTGGTGGTATTTGTCGAGACCGTTCAGGGACTTTGCTTATGGCCTTTGATCAATCGGCTGGGAGTATTAGGAGCAATATGGCAGAGGCTAAAGTTGCTCTTGCAGGGTTAAATTGGTGCAATATTATTTTGGAATGTGATTCTTTGCTCATGATTGATATGGTCAGAGGAAAATCAAAATTGTCCCATGACAGAGGAAAATCAAAATTGTTAGGTAAATTGTGTGACTTGTCATTCTTTTAGGGAAGCTAATAAATGATGGATGCCCTTCTATTGGAGTATTGACAGGGGCTCAGATCCACCATGCGATCTATGGTTCACGATGAATTCAGTAACTTTTATTCGAATAGTATAAATATGTTTGAATAATTCACTAAATACCTATAAATGTTTGTATGTGAACCCAATTACAATTGAAAATTTACTTGAGATTATTGCAGGAACCCATAAGCATTAAATCCTGGATCCGTCTCTGAGTATTGAGAATGATGAATTGAGTACCTCCTCTTGGTTTGATTTACCAGCCGCTGCTAAAGGGCCTTATAGAATGGACTGCTTACATATGGTTTCCTTCAGGCATATACAGAGGAAGAATTTTTTTTGTGTAAATAGTAGAAGTGGCAGGGATTAGCTCTTTTTTTGTATAAGGTTCAAACTAGTTGGACCTTGTGTAGCCGGTTGTATCCTATCAAGTTGGAGAATTTTTGTATCTCCTTCTATAAATTGCGAGGGTGGGCATTGTGTCTCCTCATCTTTTATAATTTGGATTGTTTTAATGACATGGTCACACCACTTTACGGTGTAATTAAACCAAAAAAAAAGCGTATGTCTTATAGAATAAGTTTGTCCAATTACATGGACAACCTCCTGAATTTGGCACAATTTTTCATTTCGAGACCTCAACTATATATATAGGTCTGACCTATTGAACACCTTATATTGCGGAAATGTCATGCTTTGAAGGTTTTCAAGATGTCCTAAAAATAAAGAGTGTCACTTAAGGACAAATACCGTAGATTTATGCTCCATTGTGCTAGTAGTAGGATGTTAAGTATCTGAAAAAGTACTAGCTTGAGCTCAAAAGCCTTGAAGTTTCTTAATTTTAATTTGGTATTTTGACTTCTCTATCTGCCAAGTTTCACCAGATATCTTCTTTCAAATGTTTCACCAGCTGTGTTGATTTTGTATTCTGAAAATACCAAGAATTTGCTGAAATATAAACGCAAACTCAATTTCCTAATTTCCAATGTCGATGTTTGATTTCCCCAAGACTGATGGACTGGGCTTTGTTGACATTTTTCTTTTGGGAGAATTTGAAGAGGGATTCCATTGCTCATTTCAGTGGTTAAATGGGGACAACCTATGTGTTGAGCTGAGCACATGTTATGTTTTGATGATTAATACATCAAGAATGATTGTGTTAAAAGAACCAGGTTTTATAAACATATTACTATGCTACTGGAGTACTGGTGTACATATATGTTATGTTATCATCAATGAAAGAACCAGGTCCTTTGAAGAAGATGTCTGAAGAATATGTGCTTACAAGTTTGGATAATAAACCAACAGGCAACAACGAGCCAAATCTCGTGAAGATAATTATTGTGCTAATATACAAAGTTGCATATGTTTCATGCAAATATCATCAAAACCAATGATAAATGGGGATTTTGACTACTTATTATTACCTTTTTACTTCTGATTTAATCTGAAAGTATTGATTTATGTTCCCGAAACTAATGAAAGTGTGCAAATTTTAGGAATGTTGGAAGTTTGGTCTCCCATAATGAAATCCAGCTCAAAGAGGAGTGTTCAGAATCACAAGGCGAGAAAGATCGCAGGACTAAAGAAGTGTGATCCGCAGAAGGATTTCTGAAGCCCCAGAAAGAAAGTGCAAACTAAAGAATTCCATCTGCGGCCGCAGATCAAGTGAAAGAACCCATCACAAATTTAGCCAATGTGCGGTCGCAGAACAAGGCCTCCACTAACAAATGATTCAAAGTCAGAAAGTGTGCAAAAGACCAAGACCTGAAGCCTTGTTGAAATGCGGACCGCACAAGAATTGTGTGGCCGCAGAAGATGCTTCGCAGCCGCAATCCAGAATTGTATGGCTGAAGAATCCAAGATCTTTCCAACTTAAGAAACCTGCGGACGGCACATGGAATTGTGCGGCCGCAGAACCTCCAGAGGGGGATTTTGTTAGCGAATTTTGGGCCACTATAAATACACGAGTTTCACATTATTAGGTCAAGTTACAAAGTTTGAGTTGTTGTAGCCATTACATTTTGCCATTTTAGGAAGTTTGTGACTATTTTAGTATTTAAACATTATATTTTATCATGTTAATCTTAGATTATGAGTTTAATTAGTATTTCTTCTTTATTTTCTTCAATTCCCACTATGAGTAGTTGGATTCTTACTAGGGTTGTGACTCAACCCTAGTGTGTAAACCTTATGGGTACTTAGTTTAATGCTTGTTTATGATTTGGTGTTGATTATTTAGCTTAATTTATGCTTCAATTTTAGAGTTAATGGTAGCAAACATTGATTCGTGCCTTTTTGACTTGGTCTCTACTTGAGAAAGAGAGACTTACTCTAGGATAACTTGGCTAACAAGGAATTGGGATAATTGAGGGTTTGATTAGCCTAATTAAAGGGTTCAAACTAGTGATAGTGAGAACCCCACTTGAGCTCATATCAACTATTTTGTTTGATACCCATTTGGACTTGAGAAAGCCAAATTGGGCAAACTCACTCTTTGATCGAGAGGTATTGAGTGGGTAATGTAGAGTTGAGAGCTATAATACACCACAATCAACAAAATAAGTATTAACGTATTTAACTCATTAGGCGAACACCTAGGTTATTGTCACATCCCTAGGCTTTTTAACTATTTGGAAAAACACCAAAAATAATTATTCGCTTCTAGATTCTTTACGTAGCTTATAATTGCTAGGGTAAAATTATAATTAGAAATCAAAGCCTTTTGTGGAAGTGCAATTTTGTTATTCCATTGTCTTTAGTCAAGTTTTATATCCCTTAACACCCCGAGTAA
>ML265874.1:95580-140580 GCA_005239495.1 Nicotiana undulata | reverse complement strand
CTTTTTGGGGAATATGAGTCGAAGCAATAACAAGAATATTTCTAGTAGAACATCTTTCACAATCCCTGGAGAGATGGTTCATTAATAGACTGAGGGCTAAGTAATTCGACTAATTCACTTCCAGATCATGAATGTTTGGAATCCATATTATGCAAGGAGACATTGCTTTTGCTAATTCGAATTGAAGGGTGATATAAAATCGGTCTATTTCCGGCATCATATCCATAGTTAGCCCATTCATCCTAGTTAGCAGTTCCAGCTCCGTATCAAGGTCACGATCGATATCGTCACTAGCATCAAGATTGTCACTATCATCAATATCGTCACTATCATCAATATCGATCTCATCAAGAAGAAAACCTTTAGGCTTGTTATCCAGGAACTTGTTCAGAAATACCGTAATGAAAGGAACATAGGAGTTTGTCGCTAGGTATTTGACCAAATAGGATCGTCCAGTTCCTATAGAACCTATCACTAAAATACCCCTAGAGGGGGATAAGGCTAAGCGGAGCGAAAAGGGTTTTCCATGAGATGGGAAATGAAAACTATTTTCCCCACACGAAGTTTGTGAATAAGTGATTGTCTGATAATGAGCAAGGAATATCCGTCTTTCTGCTAAACAGGATGGATTGAACTCATAATTCATTAGATGCTTTTTATGAATGTCAACTAAGTATCGTAAGTAAATTGCTCCCGGTTGTTCAATCATTTGATAACCAGAGTCATTCTTTGATAAACGATCACTATGAGTCAGACTCAATAGAATTTGATCAATCCTATTTTCTGTCATTAAGGTGGAGAACTGAACCAAGAATTCTCTTTCTTCATCATCATTCGAATAACTGTTCGCGACCCAGGATTCTATTTTATCATCAATCTAATCCCTGTTCACTTTTTTTCTTTTTCTTATCAATGAATAGATCTCTTTACTTGTATGACTTAGATGTCTCGTATTTCTCGAAAAAGTGATTTGATTGATGAGATTTGGTATGAGATCGATGATCTCGATGAGATTGATATTCAAATCTTTCTTCTTAGAACGTATTAATTTGACCCCATAAGCGGGACCAAGCATGTTGCCGCCAGAAGCAGAACCCCGTATTTCTTCTAGAGAATCTCCTAATTGTTCCAGAGCAACTAGAAAAGATTCTTTAACCAGAAAGAATTCGGTTCAGATGTAGGATACCTATCCAGAAGTTTTCACTACTCAATCATAGATGATGGAATCATCAAAGATTTGACCTTTTCGAACTTTGTCTGTAACTCACTAGAGGCCCGGGAAACAAAGAGAAGATGTGTACGAACGAGATATCCAGCAACAAGAAGAAGGAAAAGGATTGAATAGAGGAACTCCCGAGCATTTGGCGATCTCAAATGTGTCGATATCAATGGTGACTCATTATTTCGATGAATCATTTCTTCGGACAGAAGAAGATTATGTAAACACTTACTCGAGATCTCACTTATCAGATTCCATTGTGGAAGACACAATTTTTTCTGGAGAATTCGCCATGATATACCTGATCCATGCATAATATCATGAAAAATGGATAAAAATTTTTGACAGCTACTTAGTATTGGCAATAGGTCTGAAAAAGTATCTAAAAATATAAAATTGTTTAGCCAAAAAATAGGACGATCTTACTCAAATCGGGCCATGGCGGCCTAAGACTGGTAAGGACAGGCCAATGGGTGAGTGGACTGATCCCCGGTCCCTTGAAGACCTCAAAGATAGCAAAAATCACAGCGTAGGAGAGCCGTTAAGGCTGAGGATGGTGATAATCCACCATGGTCGACGGTAGGTAAGCAACGACGAGGGGAATTAGGGTTAGGGCAGAGAGGATTTGGAGATGAGAGTGAAGGGTGACGACGGAGTGTGACAGGAGAGTGGAGGGTTTGGAGGGGNGGGGGGGGGGGGGTATTCTTAGGTTAATTAAGGTAAGGTTTAATTTGGGCCGTTGATAAAAAATGATCAACGATCAGGATTCAAGCGGAGTTGGGTCGGGTAGGGGTAGTAGTTTGGGCCTGGGGTCTTTGGGCTGGTTTTTGGACTATTTAGGCTAACTTAATAAGGCTATACTTGAAATAAAATAGGCCATTTGTTAAATACCCAAGATAAATTAATTAAAATAATTTATAAAATAGTTACTAATTATAAAAAATGAATTTCATGCATAGAGATATTTTGAAAATGATTATTTAGTATTTAAAATACAAAAGACTAATTTCTGGTAAAAGAATAGTACAAAATTATATGCATAGGCTTTAATTGCAAAGTTATTGCAACTATAAGGTGCCAATTTGGCTATTTATAGAATAATTTGGACTTAATAGGACCATAAATTAGAGAAAGGATCCTAAGACAGGATATCTAAGTGAACATCAACGCACAAAAATACGCAAAACTATTTTTTATAAACTCAACAGCAGGGTCCTAATTAGTTTGCCTACTGATTTTAAACCTGTGAGCCTTTAAGCAGTAAACACAATCATAGCAGTTTCTGATTCCATACAGAGATTAATCACCTAAGGCTTGCCTAGGCGTGAGATTATATGCAATCATATTTTACAGGAGATGTTTAACAGTCTAGAAGTTGTTTAACCTACAAGCATACTGTTATAAGAGATACGAATCTGAGAATGAAGGGGTTGATACCCATTTTATTCGAAAACAACATCTATATGTGAGACGATTTTTATACCTTTCATGATCAGTTGCTTAATATTAGTTAAACTAGGCATACTGAAACGAATGCAAGCAGAATTCCGAAGACATGATTTTCTAAATGCACACAAGAGTGACAGAACTCTTAAGACATGAATTTATAAATACACACAAGAGTGACACTTTTATGGAAAGGTTATTTATTGCCCTAGGAGCAGGATCTCTAAGTGATAGACTGATACAACGTTTAAACATAGGCTAGTGACATGTGATATGTGAAACAGTAGATGTGAAGTCCTAAGAACAGGATATCTAATGCAATGCTTAACACATTATTCCTAGGACATGGATTCTAATGCAAATACACAGAACGTAAAGCCTAAAACATGCTTCTAGCCAACAATACCAACAGTATCATACAGCTACCCTCCCCATTTCACTAGCCATCCCCAATATCTGTTTACAAATAATTATTACAGACCAATGGCTGATTGAATTACATAGGTGAAATGAAAAGAAGTTAAACTATAGGGAGCCTGAAGCAGGCCCAAATGTATCCTGAGAATACCAATCCTTCCATAACCTCAAATGCCAAGAGTTTCATTGCCAATCTCATGTCCGGGTGTGTCAGAGTTCCCTAAGTACCTCAAGGATCCCGGGCAGTGCTCACACCCAAACTTTCATAACAAGAACTGAGTAAGTGCAGTGTTGAAGGGCCGCCCCTAGTGTGCCAGAGTTCAGAGGGAACTCAAAGGAATCCTAAGGGAGTCACACACTAGAGGGGCATAACCTAGGGACCTAAGAGTAGAGTGAGAGTGCTTGACATAGTTTTGAAAAGGTTTTTATATGAAAAACAGTATTGAAAAGGAATCAATTAAGTAAAGAAGATTTATAAAAAATAGGAATTGATTAATAATAAAATAGTTTTTTTTTTTGAAAAAAAAAACGGTGTGAACTTATGAGAAATTAGCAACAGTCTGATCAGCACCATTCAAACACAGATTTCACTTAGGGAGTATGGGAATTAGGGACACATAAAACATATTAACATGACAACAAGAGCATAGAAGTTTTCCTAGAGTTTTTTTATAGGATTGAAGAGTCAATCATACAACTATAATACAGATATATGGATTTCAGAACAGACAGTTGAGAATATAGTTGTACTAGGCAGAGTTGAACATAGAATCGGGAGTACTTAGGGGGGTAATGAATAACTTAACAAAGCAGATTATTACAAGGAACTGAGTAAGCAAACAGATAAACAATCAATCACACATACATGGAATAGAATCAAATGGAACATGCTAGAGAAAGCAATAGGAAAGTCATTAGACATGCTAATCATAAGTTGAATAGGACAGAACTCACACATGCTAAGTGAACAAAGATTTGAGCATGCTAGTTACATATTGACTAGTCAAGAATAGTCATAAATAAGACTAGAAATCAGTAACCAACGCAGTAAGAGAACACATAGAGCTTTGAACTTAAAATTAAATCAGAACATACCAGTTAAGGAGAGCAGACACAGAATATAGAGCTAGTGTAGTGCAATAACTAGCCTTGGCTTACAGCTGTCTAGTTTAGTAAGAGTAGCAAGTAATAGGAGAGAGCAAAAAGCTTTTAAGTGTAAGAGAGAGAATTTTGTGAACTAGTGTTCGTGTGTTAGTGAGAGTTCCAGAGGGAATATATAGCTATTGAGAGCTAGAAAAATAAGGTAAGTAATAAATTGTTCCGTAATTGGAGAGTCATAGAATCAATCAAGCCTAAAATCAGTGAGGTCTTCCTTTAATTAAGGGAGTAATTCACTAATGGTAAAGAACAAGAAACAATTAAGGAAAGAAGTCAAATAATCTAAGTACAGAGTAGGTAATTAAGGGTAGATACACAAGGGTTCAATTAAGGAAATAAGTAGTAAGAATCAATGAGTAACACATTTAATCACATAATAAGGTAGGAGATAATTAAAGACTGTAAAATATGGAAATAATTGGAGGAAATCTGCACACAAGTATCACCACAACAAATCAATGAATCTGGGATTCAAAATAGCACTGGTTTGAAGGAAAATAATATAGATTTTCCATGAATAAGCAAGTAAACCAAGTATAAACAGAAGGAATCAGATCTGAAACCCTAATAGGACATACTAGGATAAAAATCACAAAATACTCTAATTAAACGAAGCATTATTCATGAGAATCAAACACATAGCAAAATCAAATGAACAAACAAGCAAGGACGAACTCAGAATCCAAATATAATGCTAAAAATTAGGGGTTTCAACATAACTAGTTACGGTTAAGGGGGAACTTAACAAAAATCAATTAAACACGTAAGATCAGAGAATAAACACTTAGAAATCAGAATTCATTTTTCGAAGAAAAAATCTCAGAAACCCTAGTGAGGAAAAACGAAGAGACACTTTGAAAATCAGAAGATTTCTCATAAAATAAGTAAAAATAGTTCGATTCTTCTCAGATCTTTTACAGATCTGAAAGTTTTACGAGATGAGATTAGGGTTTGGAGAAAATGACCAGAGATGAAAATACCGACTTAGAAACCATAGGTTTAGCCAAAAAATAGGACGATCTTACTCAAATCGAGCCATGCCGGCTCCCCGGTCCCTTGAGGACCTCAAAGATAGCAAAATTCCTAGCGTAGGAGAGCTGTTAAGGCTGATGATGGTGATAATCCACCATGGTTGAGGTAGGTAAGCAACGACGAGGGGTATTAGGGTTTGGGCAGAGAGGATTTGGAGAGGAGAGTGAAGTGTGACGGCGGAGTGTTAGAGGAGAGTGAATTGTTTGGGGGGGGGGTGTTGTCTTAGGTTAATTAAGGCAAGGTTTAATCTGAGCCGTTGATCAAAAATGATCAACGGCCAGGATTCAAGCGGAGTTGGATCGGGTAGGGGTAGAATTTTGCGCCTGGGGTCTTTGGGCTGGTTTTAGGACTATTAAGGCTAACTTAATAAGGCTATGATTGAAATAAAATTGGCCATTTGTTAAATACCCAAGATATATTAATTAAAATAATTTATAAAATAGTTACTAATTATAAAAAATGAATTTTGTGCATAGAGATATTTCGAAAAATGATTATTTAGTATTTAAAATACATAAGACTAATTTCTAGTAAAAAAATAGTACAAAATTATATGCATGGGCTATAATTGCAAAGTTATTGCAACTATAGCCAAAAGGTGCCAATTTGTCTATTTGTGGAATAATTTGGACTTAATAGGACCATAAATAATAAATTGAATCAAGAAATGTCTTTGAAATCATTTGTGATGCAATTTTGCAGTTATTTATTAGAAATAAAATGCTGGGCGAATTAATAAAAATGTAGAACAATTGTGGAAAAATACCAATTAACGCCAATGCACGATTTTGAAGGTATATATGCAATTTAAAATTATTTTTAGGAAAAATTGGGTATCAACATGTGGCACTTGAGGTTATTGTGGAAAGGGACACCATCGAGCCGGATCGATATCATGCAGGGCATGTGTACTTCTACCCATCATGGTTGGAAGATAGCATAGCGGGAATAGTCGAGCCAGTAGTAGGTCGAGGAAACAGAGTCATAGATAAAGTTGCTGAAGCACAAGTAAAATATAACAGACTACGCAAAAGAGTTCACGAGTTCGAGGCCGAGCATCTGGAACAACACAAGACTGATATGGAACTAATTAATGAACAGAGGGAAATGGCTACTAGATTGAATGAAAGGCTGGAATATCTAAAGCAGGGTCTGATGGAGTTAGAAGGGAAGATGAGGAAAAGAGTCGTAGACTGCCAGAATGCTGAGGGTAGTGAAGGAGGACATCTAGCTAGGGCATACATGCTGCTGGACATGCGCGACATGGGGAACCTGATTGATGGAGCCAAGAGATTCAAGCTTGGAGAAGGTCCCTCCGGGACCAAGTAGATTAGGTTTACTTGTTTTAAAATTGCTTTTCGAATGTAATTAAGCCAAGTGCCATTAGTGACTTATCTTATCTTATTGTCCTTTTAGATTCGTCTTATTTATTACGTTAATGAGGCAATTCATGTGATTAAAATACTCCAAATCTACTTGTCTCTAGGCCTACCTCGGGCACAATGAGGCTCCCAAATTAGGACGCGAATTTACATTCTCGCAATATGTGTTTAAATACTGCAAATACTTTTCCAGAATTCTCACTAACGTGGCTACCTTGTTTTTTTCTTTCTTTTTGATTATTCCCATTCCCCAAGGTTGGTTCGCGCATATTGTCATCATCAGCTTACCACACCAGATCCAAAGGCCCTCCACCTCCTCCTCCTCATCTTCCTCCTCCTCCTAGTGTACCGAAAAGCAAAGGGAAAGCTAAGATGGACGATATGAGTGGCGTCAGAAAAGACAACACCACACGTGCTGAGAATGTGGAAACTTCTGATGGTCGGAGTACTCCGGCACCAAATGATTTGGTTTTGCAACTCGAACAGAAAATACTTTAACTACAAGGTGAGCTTGAGAAGGTCCGTAACTTGAAAAACCTCTCCCTCGCCCTAAACGTCCCCGATATCAACCAACTAAATACCCAAAACCCAGTACCTCCTCAGAACACACCCAACCAAGGCTCGCAGAATCCTCCCGCACCCCACCAATATACAACCCCTCCTCAAAATACTTTACCCATACCTACCCCTCCTCAACATCAGCATCTCCTGACTCAATATCCACAAACCACTTATCACACTCCTCAGAATACCCCACAGCCTATCCCTGATCCTCAAAATTCAACCAATGATCACCACTACACCCAAACTCCTGACATTCACCAAAACAACCCAATATACGTGGAAACCTTATCCCACTCCACTCACCCAATCTCATATACACTAGAATCCGTTGAGAAGGACCTGATCATTAAGAACATGGCAGAAGAGCTCAAGAAACGTAAAAGCCGAGTTCAGGGTGTTAAAGGAGGTAAAACAATCGAAGGTCTTAATTACGAAGATTTGTGCATTCAGCTAGATGTGGAAATGTCGGAGGGTTACAAACCTCCTAAGTTAGAAATGTTTGATGCAACATGTGACCCAAAGGTTCATTTGAGAACCTACTGTGCCAAGCTCGTAGGGGTTGGAAAGGACGAAAGGATTCACATGAAGTTGTTCATGAGAAGCCTTACTGGAGACGCTCTATCTTGGTACATAAGTCTAAATCCCAAGAAATGGGCTAATTGGGTAAGCATGGCGTCGAACTTCATGGATATGTTCAGATTCAACACGGAAAATGCACCATATATCTTCTATATCCAGAATCTCAAGAAGAAGCCCACTAAGACTTTCTGCGAGTATGCTATTCGGTGGAGGTCAGAAGCAACGAAGGTCAGGACGACATTGGATGAAGAGCAGATGAACAAGTTCTTTGTCAAGGCTCAGGACCCACAATATTACGAAAGGTTAATGGTCATCAAGAATCACAAGTTCTCTGATATCATCAAGCTCGGAGAAAGGATTGAAGAAGGTATCAAAAGTGGAACGGTAACAAATTTCGAGGCACTGCAGGCCACGAACAAAGCACTACAATCGGGTGGCATATCAAAGAAAAAATATGTGGGGACAGTAATGGTTGCCCAAGGTCCAAAATCTCCCTTTGTATACCAAACTCCTCCACCCACATACCAACCTTCACATCCTAGATATACTCAACCCGCTACCGCCTACCACACCTATAATACCCAACCAACCTATTATCATTCACCTCCAACTCGTCCAAATTACCAAACACCCAGGCCCAATTTTGATCGCAAACCACCCAGATAATACACCATTATTGCTGAACCCATCGACCAGTTGTATGAAGGATTAAAAGGTGCTGGATATGTCACCCCTATTCCTAACGTGGCTATGGAAAACTCATCTCAATGGGTCAACCCAAACAAGACAGATGCTTACCATTTCCACATGAAGAGACATACTATTGATGAATGTCGCACCCTGAAAGTCAAGATCCAAACACTGATTGATACCAAGGTCATACATGCGAAGGAAACCGCACCGAATGTCTGCAACAATCCCCTCCCAGATCATAGGAGTGAAGGAGTCAATGTAATAGAAACTGATGAAGAACGGGATCCCGAGGGATCAATCTGGCATATTCGAGAAGGTGATGACCCTAAGAAGCCTGCAGTCACGCTCAATTCCATTGTGGTACAGGTACAGCCGCCAATTGAAGTTGAGGTAGCCACATCGGCTCCCTTTGAGGTGGAAGTGACACCACCTGTAGCTACACCCACTCTGTTTGAGGTAGAAGTGGCCACACCTTTCACTGTGACAGTGGCATCCACACTACTCTTTAGTTCCAACGTTGTACCTTGGGATTATGTTGCCAAAGCTAGGAGAAAGGGGAAAGAAAAGATGGAAGAGTTCGGCGCTGCACAAGGAATGACTAGAACAGGAAGGATTTACACACTTGAGCATTTGGGAGAGACGAATAAGCAAGCTTTCAACAAATAACCTGTCACTAAAACTGGTCCAGATGACCTCAGGAGGAAAGTACAAGCAAGGGAGTATTCTGTTGTTGATCATCTGAATAAGACTCCCGCCCAAATATCCATCTTGTCACTGCTGCAAAATTCCGAGGCACACAGGAATGCTCTGATGAAGTTACTGAATGAAGCATATGTTCCCAACAACATTACTAGCTGAGAAATGGCCAACATGGTGGGACAAGTGCTAGATATCCATAAGATCACCTTCCTTGAAGACGGGTTGCCACCTGAAGGATTGAGCCACAACAGGGCACTACACATCACAGTGCAATGTGAAGATAAGTTCATCGTCAGAGTTCTGATAGACGGAGGATCCAGTCTCAACATCTGTCCGCTAACAACTCTGAAGAGGTTGGGCAAGGGCCTACATGAAATACGAGCAGGGTCTATGAATGTGAAGGAGTTCAATGGGTCACAAAGAGCCACGATTGGAGAAACTAATTTATGCCCTCAGATGGGTCCTACCTGGTTCGATGTTGAATTTTATGTGCTAGACATATCTGCCTCTTACAATCTGCTGCTGGGACGCCCTAGGATACATGTCGCTAGGGCTGTCGCGCCTACTTTGCACCAGGCTGTAAAATTTGAATAGAACCATCAAGAAGTGATCATCCATGGAGATGGAAGCAACCCTATTTACACCAGTCAAACTGTTCCGGTGGTGGATAACAGAAGGAAGTTAGGTAGAGAAACCTACCATCGCATCGAGCATGTTAACGCAATCGAGAAGGATAACTGGTGGAGTAGAAAAATAGAAAGCATATTGGCATGGAAATGGTATGAACCTGGTAAAGGGCTTGGTAAAAATCTTCAAGGTAACTCCAAGCCAATACAACTGAAACGCCATGGTACAACTTTCGGGCTTGGATATCCGTATACCTGGCAGGAATATAATGATTGGTCTCCACCATGCCGTGGTCCATACTACCCTCTTGAGAAACCCATGCCGCACCTGAGTCAGACCTTCCATCAGGCCGATATAATATGGGGGTCAGAAGAAGATGAAGCTTTGGAAGCGTTGAGGAGTATGTTTTTGGAAGATGCTGATATGGATTGATGTGTGATAGTTGAGGAGGAGAAGGAAGAAGACCTTACTATCCATACTGTGGAGAAGGGAGCATTTCTCAAGAACTAGACCGCTACACCATCAAGGCCCGACGAGTCCTGGGGTAGCAAGGCTGATAGCATTGTTTACTTTTGAAAATGATTTCCTCTTTTTGCATTTTGTTTTAAATAATATTTTTAGTGTTCCGTTTCGAAAAACATTATTTGAGTTACTGAAATCACTTTGTTTGACATTTTAAATGTCTTGATGTTTTATTATTACTATTTTTCTTTCATATCTTTATCCCTACGACATTACTATTTATTATCTTGATGAACAAACGACTGTGACATGTAATGAGACAACGCAACAGAAGGACAATGATGCGGAAGAAATATAAGAAGAGGGTGTAATACCTAAGGAAATCGTCAAGGAAGTGGAGAACTTTGAGAACAAGCCCAAGTCCAATCTGGACGAGACCGAGATAGTCAATTTGGGAGATTCCGAAACCATCAAGGAAACTCACATAAGCATCCATCTATCACAGTCAGAGAAGGAAGAATACACTCGTTTCCTGAAAGAATATGAAGATATCTTTGCATGGTCATACGATGATAGATATGACAGGGTTGAGCACATCCATAGTAGCTCACAAGTTACCTACAAATCCAATGTGTCCGCTAGTGAAGCAGAAATTCAAGCCAAACATGAGCCTGAAAATCAAGGAGGAAGTTACCAAGCAGATCAAAGCCAAGGTCCTCAGGGTGTTGATTATGGGGATCTAAACAGAGCAAGTACCAAGGATGATTTCCCACTACCAAATATACATGTTCTGATCGATAATTGTGCCAAGCATGAACTCCAGTCCTTTGTAGATTGCTTCGCGGGTTACCATCAGATTTGGATGGACGAAGAAGACGCAGAGAAATTAGCCTTCATTACACCATGGGGAGTGTACTTCTACAAAATGATGTCGTTCGGTCTAAAGAATGATGGGGCCACCTACATGAGGGCTATGACAACTATCTTCCATGATATGATACATAAAGAAATAGAGGTGTATGTTGACAATGTCATCATCAAATCCAAGAAAGCCATAGATCACATAGCAGATTTGAGGAAATTCTTTGACCGACTGCAGAAGTACAATCTAAAGCTATATCCCGCCAAGTGTGCATTTGGGGTTCCTGCTGGAAAATTGTTGGGATTCATTGTCAGTCGCCGAGGAATAGAGTTGGACCCGTCAAAGGTTAAAGCCATCCAGGAATTACCACCACCAAAGAATAAGAAGGATGTGATGAGTTTCTTGGTGCTCCTCAACTACATTAGCCGTTTCATAGCACAATCCACACTAATATGTGAACCAATCTTCAAAATGCTGAAAAAGGATGTCGCAACCAGTTGGACCGAGGATGTCAAAGGTCTTTTGACAAAATCAAGGAATACATGTCCACACCGCTAGTCTTAGTCCCGCCAGAGCCTGGTAGACCACTACTACTCTACCTTGCAGTATTAGATGGAGCTTTCGATTGTGTTTTGGGGAAGCAAGACGAGACGGGAAGAAAGGAACATGCCATATATTACTTGAGCAAGAAGTTCACTCCTTATGAAGCACGATATTCTCTACTAGAACGCAGTTGCTGCGCTCTAACCTGGATAGCTCAGTAATTGAAGCACTACTTCTGTGCCTATACCACGTACCTCATATCGAGGATGGATCCCCTGAAGTACATCTTTCAGAAACCTATGCCTACTGGGAAGCTGGCCAACTGGTAAATCTTGCTGAGTGAGTTTGACATCATCTATGTAACTCAAAAAGCAGTCAAAGGACAAGCCTTGGTAGATCATCTTGTCGAGAATCCTGTAGGAGGAGAATACGAATCCCTAAAAACGTATTTTCCTTATGAGGAGGTATCGTTCGTAGGAGAGGACATTGCTGAAGCCTACGATGGTTGGAGAATGTTTTTCAACGGGGCTGCGAATTTCAAAGGGGTAGGTATCGGAACCGTCTTGGTATCAGAAACCAGTAAGCATTATCCGGTATCTGCAAAACTCAGATTCCCATGCACCAACAACATGGAGGAATATGAAGCTAGCATATTAGGACTCAACCTGGCTGTTGACATGAATATTCAGGAACTGCTAGTGATCGGTGATTCAGACCTGCTGGTACATCAAGTACAAGGAGAGTGGGCTACCAAGAATACGCAAATACTACCATATTTGCATCATGTACGAGAAATGAAGAAGAGATTCACAAAGATAGAATTCTGGCATGTCCCCAGAATTAAGAATGAATTTGCAGACGCATTGGTCACCTTGTCATCAATGATACAACATCAAGATAAGAACTTCATCGATCCCATTCCGGTGAGGATCCATAATTAGCCGGCATACTGTGCTCATGTTGAAGAAGAAACAGACGAAAATCCCTGGTTCCACGACATAAAAGAGTACTTGGCAAAAGTAGAATACCCGGAGCATGCAAACCATACTCAGAATCACATACTCCGGAGGTTGTCCGTTCACTTCTTCCAAAGCGGAGGAATCCTGTACAGAGAACTCCCGATCTTGGACTTTTAAGGTGTGTTGACGCAAAAGATGCTTCCAAATTGCTCGAGGAGATACATGCCGGAACATGCGGACCACATATGAACGACTTTGTCTTGGCCAAGAAGATACTCAAGGCCGGATACTTTTGGATGACCATGGAAACATACTACATATGGTATGTTCAGAAATGCTACCAACGCCAGATACATGCAGACATGATACGGGTGCCGCCAAACGAGATTAATGCAACAAGAAAGCTGTAACAAGATATGCTTAATGCAACAAGAAATGCTTCCTTGGCATTTTGCTGCCTGGAGAATGGATGTCATTGGCCCAATTGAGCCCACCTCTTCAAACGGGCATCGGTTCATTTTGGTGGCCATCGACTACTTTACCAAATGGGTTGAGGCTACATCTTACAAAGCTGTAACCAAGAAAGTCGTTGCAGATTTCGTTAGAGACCAGATTGTTTGTCGGTTTGGTGTTCCAGAGTCCATCATCAGTGACAATTCCGCCAATCTCAATAGTGATCTGATGAAAGCCATGTGTGAAGCTTTCAAAATCAAGCACACGAATTCCATGACATACATGCCTCAAATGAATGGAGTCGTGGAGGTTGCCAACAAAAACATCAAGAAGATACTGAGGAAAATGGTGGAGAATCACAAGGAATGGAACGAGAAATTACCATTTGCCCTACTGGAATACTGTACCACAGTCCGCACCTCAACCGAGGCAACTCCCTATCTGCTGGTTTATGGTACCGAAGCCGTCATTCCTACCGAGGTAGAAATTCCTTCTTTGAGAATCATACAAGAAGTTGAACCCAGTGATGCAGAATGGATAAGGAGACGCTATGAGCAACTAGAACTCATAGACAGAAAGATGATGAATGCAGTATGTAACAATTAGCTTTATCAAAATAGAATGTCCAGGGCTTTCAACAAAAGGGTCAAACCAAGACAGTTCACGCCGGGGCATCTAGTGCTGAAACGGATCTTTCCACATCAAGATGTAGCCAAAGGGAAATTCTCTCTCAACTGGCAAGGTCCTTACATGGTTCACAGAGTATTAATAGGAGGATCACTCATACTCGCAGAGATGGATGGAGAAGTCTGGCCGAAGCCTATCAATTCAAATGCAGTAAAAAGATACTATGTGTAAATTATTTATGTTTCTTCATATGATGTAAATTAAACTATGCTCGACCTGATTCCTGTTTAAGAGGGGATACGTAGGCAGCCCTGTGGGCTCAGTCACAATTCAATAAAATTTCCATTTTCCCCACAATCAGAAACTGGGGCAGAATTTTGAGGAGGACCCTCAAAATTTCGAAGCAAGTTTAGCCAACCGCAGCATACAAAATAGCCAGAAGGTCGCCTAGTTAACTGGGGAAGAATTTTGAGGAGGACCCTCAAAATTCTGTGGCATAGGAAGTCCCAGTGTCTCTAATAATGTCACAAATGCTGGTTAATCTAACTAATTTCTAAAACGCATATTACTATGTCTTTGAAAACTACCATATTCTACCCATGGTGATTTGAACAGGATCCTCGGGCAGAATGGAGAAGATCGAGCAAGCAAAGACACGAACCAACCTCCCCCAACAAAACTCACAAATTTTCTTTGGATGCAGGACTATGTCTTCATAATAAACATCATCGCAGCAACACAATCGCTATGCACGAAACACATTGTCAGCTAAGAATGATTCACTCTCACTCTTACACTTGCATAAGGCTAAGCACTACCTTCTCTTTTCATGAGACTAAGCCATGTCTCAAATCCTTGCATAAGGCTAAGCATTTCCTTCTCTTTGCATGAGACTAAGCCTTGTCTCAATCCTGCATGAGGCTAAGCCCTACCTTCCATTTGCATAAGGATAAGCACTGCCTTCTCTTTGCATGAGACTAAGCTCTATTTCAAATCCTTGCATGAGGCTAAGCCCCGCCTCTCTATTTGCATGGGGCTAAGCAGTGCCTTCTCTTTTCATGGGACTAAGCATTGTCCCGAATCTTGCACGAGACTAAGCACTATCTCTTTCTTGCATTGTTCTCCTCTCTCGGGCTAAGCTCTGCCCTCAACTTAACACAAGACTAAGCTATGTCTTGTTACCTCTAGCATCATGTCTATACACCTCATGGGCTGAAGTATAGCCAACTTGTGCGAAGGCGTCATAGTCTGAAGGCATCATCCTCATATCCGGAAGACATCATACCATGGCCTGAGGATCTCTCAAACTTGCACATCATTATTCAAAGGTGTCATGGTTCGAAGGTACCATCTTCATGGTCTGCGAATTGCTTACCGCACAACCCATGGCCCGGGAAATCATGGTCTAAGGACGTCATCCACACCATCCAAAGACAGTCATCATGGTCTGAAGGGAATTTGTATCATGTTTAAATTCACGCAATAATTTATACATATGTGCTTGCAGTATATCTTTTATAGATTTGCAGGTGACCCGGTAAATAACCTTTGTTCCAACGGGAGCAATCCCACTCCAGTTCCTATTCATATCCTTCAAACCTGACCGTTCACCCATAACCATTTCAAATCCCAAGCAATCCTACTCGGAACCTTTTGTCCGTTCTTGCGACAACTCCATCGGTTTATCCCACCGATGGATCCAGAACTACACACGGCCTGATTCCTGTAAAACCAGGGATATGTAGGCAGCTTGGAGACCAGGGTGCGACCTATATCTTTCAAATCGCCCTATTCGGTCAAAATTGGTCATCATATCTTTACTCGACAACTCTTTCATCGTTCCCGGGGAAAGAGGGGCAGCTGTTGATACCTAATTTTTCCCACATATATTTTCAAAATACATATATACCTTCAAATAGTGCATGAGAGTCAACAAGTATTTTTTCATAATTTTTAAAGGTTTTAATCAATTTATTCCCGCATTTTTATTATCTAAATAATTATTAATTGCATCACAAATAATTTTATAATAATTTATTATTTAATTTTTATCATTCATATTCATATTAAGCTTTAAACATTTTATGTATAATTATATTTGCATCTTTAATCTATAATTGCAATAATTTTGCAATAATAGCAGATATATGCATAATTACATTATTTACACAGGTAAATGACTTTTTTATATTTTTATAATGTTAAGTAATTATTTTAAATCATCTTCATGCACAAATGATATTTTTATAAATTATTTTACTGATTTAATTAGGTATTTAAAATCTAGCCCTGTTTTAATTAATTTCGGACCTAGCCTAACCCATTAACCCAGTCCAATACACCAGCCCAATACCTCATATCCAATACCCATACCCGTCCTAACCCCGACCCAATTCGCCCTTTTAGATCCCAGTCGTTGATCTCTCCACCCCTTTTAACTAATCACCTCCTTAGAAGATGCTTTGCTTTTATTGCTTTATCAATTTGTGTTTACCTAAAATTAAGGTATTTCATATCTTAGGACGATTCCTTTATCTTTTAAAACTACTGTCTAGGTTCATTATGTGATTATTATGTTGATTTTATGCTTTACCTTTTTGAATAATCTCTTGTCTACCTTATGTACCTTGTTTTACTGTCGATTTTATGGTTTACCACAAAAATTAGGGTTTTGAAATCCTTTACTGAGATTGTAGTCTTTCATTTCTTGTATGGTACTGATATTTCCTTATTTTGTTCAATTTACCATGTTCTCATTATTTCCTTACCTTATTTGATCATGCATTTGACTGTTGATTTATTCTGTATAATACTTTCCTTAATCTAAGTAGTGCTTGCCTGATTATATGTTGTTATGTTCTTCTAATTGATTGAACATGACTTCAATTGATTCTAGAATTATTTTCATTCATATTTATGTACAATTGATTTATTACCTTATTTGTATGCCTAATTGAGTACTATTTAAACTCTTTCTCCTTCTCCCCTTTGTGACAAACTTGATGTCTCAGACTCTCACTAAAAACTTAAGCTCTCTTATTTTGATTCTGTGCTAATTATCTCTAGTCTTGGCCGGCTGAAAGCCAAGGCCAAGTGGTTCTTGAGTTTAACTACTGTGGAATATTTACTTGCTTTCTTACTTAACTGGTATGCCTGAACCCTTTGTAATTTAATTCTTTATGCTTTGCTCGCCTAGCATGCTTTAATTCCCAGCATGATTCTGTCCTTTACATGATTCTATGATCCCATTTAGTAACACTGTCAATATAGGATTAAGTTGTTTTGAGTACTATAAATCCTCTCATAAGTTAGCCTAAGGTTTAATTTGTTTCATGCACTAATCTAACACCTGTTATGAACTTTGCATTCCTCGGGATATTATAAACATGTAATCGATTAGTTTGTTGCTTAACTCATGTGCCTTATCTACTTAATTCATGTGTCTGGCCAGTTTAACTGTTTTTGTCTAATTGTTTATGTGATTAAGCCATGATTGTCTTAAGTACTAGCATGAGTATTTAGCTTTACTAGACTTCAACTTATTTGAACTGTGTGCTAAGTATGAACCTTGTTTGCTTCTTGGTGCAGTTCTACCTCAACTTTTTGTTCTAAACTTTCTTTCTTCTGAAATCAAATTGTTTTTAAAACATGTCCCTACTCCCCTTTATGTACTGATTTTTAAATCTCACTCTAGTCCCTTAGGTTCTCAACCACCTTAGTGTGAGCACTGCTCAGGGTCCACATGAGACTCCTGTGAACTCTGACACAGTGGGGACTAGTTTTCCAATCTCTTATGAGCTATTTTCTAAATGTGTGGTTCTGGTGTGAGCATTGCCCGGGGTCCTTGGGGACCTTGGGAACTTTGACACACTCGAAACCTGGTTCTAATGGGCTGTCGATGAATCACTATGATGTGCCTCAGTTTTTATGTTGGAAGGCCTGGTTCCCAAGTTTATTTGGGCTTATGAAGGCTCCCTATAGTGTCTCATTACTATTATGTAATTCATCTGTTGTTATGGGTTGTAATCACTTTGTAATAAACAGATTGGGGGATATTTAGTAAGATTGAGGGATTTTCTTATTTTCTTTTGTTAAACTGGGTAGAAATCATGCCTATAGGATTTAATTATGTTGTCAATTCTGTTCGTTGGTGAAAACTGTGTGAGTTCTATAATGTGCTTAGAAATCCTGCCTATAGGACTTTCGTTTTGATTCTGTATTTTACATTTGCATATTAGAAATCCTGCTTATAGGACTTTCGTTTAATTCTGTGTTTACATATGCATATTAGAAATCCTGCTCATAGGATCTATTAATGTATCCAACGAATGTCCATTAGAAATCATGCCTATAGGACCTTGATGTTTGAGTTAATTATTTTCTGGCAATCTGCATAATTTCTGCCCATACACGGTTAATAGATATCATGCCTATAAGATTTAAATCAATTCAATTATTAGAAAGCATGCCTATAGGATAAAAGAAATCAGTCTCACACCTAGAAATCATTCCTATAAAATTTAAACCAATCCAGTAATAGATATCATGCCTATAGGATTTAAATCAAGTCAGTAATTAGAGATCATGCCTATAGGATTAAAAAGGGAATAAAACATATCTCTATAGGTTAAAATCAGTGCTACACCTAGAAATCATATCTATAGGTTTGTAATTAATTAGATCGTAGAAATCATGCCTATAGGATCATGTTGGTCGATTCTGAATTCAATCGCTATTGTCAATAACTTAGGGAAGATACATGTAGGGTTATAATTGGGATGTATTACTACCTGAGGTGCCCAAATTTATACTGAATAAAATTAGTAGGCAGACAATAGGTTTTAACACCCGCCTAAATAAAACTCCCTCTGCATTTGTCTTCTCGCATAGATACACTGCCTATAGGAACTTTAAATCAACTGCGTGTTTTTGTTGTCTTATGTGTGGAGGTCAATATGAGCCCATACTTGTTTCTTATCTAAAAGTTCTGTCTGTTTTTTCTTGTCGCCTAGATTTTACATTTTGAACAAGATAGGTTGGTCTAGAACTATCCCAAACAGAGGTCCTAATACCTCCAGGGCCATAGGTAAAGGGACGGGTAGTGCACGCATAAGGAACGAGCTAGAATCAACTAGAACGCTTAAGTAACAACTTAAAGATAGTAATTGGGTAGTAAGGAGATGATAGTCCGTGTGCTAATGCTATGAGTAACACCCCGACTTGAGGGAGTTAAAAAGTATTGCACAGGGTGATCCTATAGGCTAAAAAACTTAGGACCCCCCCCCCATTCCTGTTTAAAAATAATTTGAGTATTGTATTTGTCCAAATTGCTTTCTTCCCTTTTAGACTAATTTGCTTAATTTAAGTTCAGCAAGGACCCACCGTTGTGGACCTCGAGGGGTTCCTAACACCTTCCCCTCAAGGTAGTTTGAGCCCTTACCCGATCTCCAGTGATGTAAACTGGTTATATGAGTTAAGTGCTCTAGGTTCCCTAACGCACCTTAATCCGTTAGGTGGCGACTCTTCTGATTCCTTACCCATCCCAAAAAGGAGTTACACCAAAAATGTCGAAACCCGATTTCCCGAGAAAAAGGGGGCGCGATAGGGTACCTCATGACAATGTGCCCGTTTCACCCTCACTTCCACCACGAGCTGCTCCACACCAGATATCGCCCAACGAAGATTATGCTAGTGAAATATTCCCTCGCCGTATTAGGGCGGGAAACTTCCAAATCACCAATGTGATGCTCACTTTGCTTGAGCAACGGGGTTTCTTCATCGGTGCTCTAACATAAAATGCTTGTAAGCATTTGAAGGAGTCCGTGGACACTTGTTGGGGGAGCAAGCAAACAAATGTCTCCGAGTATGCATTGAGGGTAAGGCTTTTTCCATTCTCTCTACGGGGGAAGGCTTTAGATTAGTTGGAGCGATTGCCGAACCATTCAATTCACACTTGGGATGAGTTGGTAGAAAAGTTCATTGCTAAGTTGTTATCTCCTAGACACATGGCTACATTTTGAGATGAGGTCTTGGCATTCAAGCAAGTGCCGAATGAACCATTACACGAGATATGGGAGCGCTAAAGAACAGTGGTTAACGAATGTACCAACAACAATCTGACGAAAAACAAGATACAACAAACCTTCTACCGTGGGATTAACACAACCAACCAATGTGTAGTGAATCAACTCGCCGGTGAAAACTTTATGACCACGCCTTATGCGGAGGCATGTGAGATTTTGGACGAGATGGCGAAAACGTCGTTGACTTGGCAATCTCGGGCCAATGTTCCACAATGTGAACCGAATATGATCCACCTTCACAAAGAATTGCAAGACCATGGGCAAGCCATTGCCAAATTGAAAACTACCATGACTCAACTAGCAAAGGCCCAACTAAATCAAGTGATAACTCCAAAGCAATTCAATGCTATGGAAGGACTGAACATGATGGTGAACAAGAAGGGGACCAAGGGTCCACAAGTGCAAAATCGAGTTGAGAACTATGTGCAATAGGATGGTGGATTTGAGAAATATGATTCCTATAATGAACAAGAAGAGGAAGTGCAATATGTGAATAATTTTGAAGGACAAAGAAACAACTTCTAAGGCCCAAGCCAACAATAATAGCAACCTAAAAACAGTCAAGGCAATTGAAATTCTAACAATAAAGGAAATTGGACCGGAAACAACAATCAAGGGAATTGGCATAACAACAACAATCAAGGAAATTAGAGTGGAAACTATCAAGGATATTGGGGATGTAACAATCAAGGCGGATGGAACAACAATCAAGGAAACTAGGGTTAGGGTTTTCAAAGGCCCCCAATGTACCAACAACCAATCAACCCACCTCCTTATCTTTCCCATAGTCCGAGTTATTCAAACAGTGAGATGGGACGTATTGAAAATATGTTCAAAAAAATGATGGAAACGAATGTCGATTCGGATGCCCAACTTACCTCACACAACACATCAATCTGCAACCTAGAAGTTGAAATGGGGCAAATCTTTCAGGCTCTAAATTCTCTCCCTAAGGGGGCACTACCAAGTGACACGGTGGTAAACCCAAAGGGTGGTAAACCCAAAGGGTGGTAACAACACGGGGTATGTCATGGCGGTTATCACAAGAAGTGGAAGAGTCGGGAATGAACCCACCTAAAGAGGAAGGCAACTTGTTGATGATGATCAAGCGATGCAATAAGAATATATCCCGAACATTGTGGTGCAACTTAATGATGAAGTTCGCATGTTAATGATAGTGAGAAAGAGACTCAAGAGGAGGTGAACCCGTCTAGGGAACACATTATTGACATCCGGAGCCGGTAGTGCAAAAGGCTAAGGCACCATTGCCTAAGCCTCCACATCCATACCCTCAAATGCTTGCCAAGCAAAATGGTGAGAATCAATTCAAGAAGTTCATTCAAATGATGAAGAGTCTCTCAATTAATGTGCCATTAGTTGGAGCTTTGGAACAAATGTCTTGTTATGCAATATTTATGAAGAATCTCGTAACAAAGAAGAGGTCAATGAATTTTGAACCATCAAAGTCACTCATCAAAGTGAGTGCAATTGTGCATTCAATAGCTCCTAAGTTGGAGGATCCCAGTGCTTTCACGATTCCTTGTACAATTGGAAGTGCCGAGTTTCCTAAAGCTCTTTGTGATCTTGGGGAAAGTATCAATTTGATGCCCTACTCGGTTTCAAAACTTTGGGAATTAGGCATCCAAGACCCACCTTTATGAGATTGCAAATGGCCAACCATACAATGAAGAGGCCCTTGGGAGTGATTGAAGATGTTTTGGTTCGTGTTGATTAATTCATTATTTCGTCGGATTTTTCATTCTAGATTGTGAAGTTGATCATGAAGTGCCGATCATTATTGGAGACCTTTCCTTGCGACAAGTAAGACTCTTTGTGATGTTGAAGCCGGAGAACTTACTTTCCGGGTTGGTGATGAAAAAGTGGTATTTCATGTGTGTAAGTCTATGCGGCAGAGTTTCTTAGGCCACACAAGTTTTTGCCGGCGCTTCATTAAAGACTTCTCTAAGGTGGTGAACCCGTTGTGAAAGCTTCTTGAGAAGGATGCTAAGTTTCATTTCAATCATTATTGCATGAGAACTTTTGAATTGTTGAATCTCTAGTTGAAAACTATTCCTATCATCATCGCTCCAAATTGGAGTGTGCCTTTTGAACTCATGTGAGATGCAAGTGACGTAGTGGTTGGGGCTGTTTTGGGGCAACGCATTAACAAAACTTTCATTCGGTCTATTATTCTAGTAAGACCATGAATAATTCCCAAGTCAATTGTACCATTACGGATAAAGAGCTCCTTGCTATTGTGTTTGCAATTGAGATGTTCCACTCGTACTTAATGGGTGCATAAGTCATTGTCCACACAGATCATGCAGCACTTCGTTATCTTATGAGAAAAAAAGACTCCAAAGCTCAGTTGATGAGATGGGTGCTCTTGTTGAAAGAATTTGATATTATCATCCAAGATAGAGAAGGTAGTGAAAACCAAGTGGCGGACCGCTTGTCTTATTTGGAGGAGGAGGGGAGGCCGCATGATGGCCTTAAAATCAATGAATCCCGCCCCGATGAGTAACTCTTGGCAATTTCAATGAAAGAGGTTCCATGGTTCGTGGATTTAGCAAATTTTCTTGTGTTGAATCATTCTGGATGAGTTCTCTTCAAGCCAAAGGAAGAAGCTCAAACAGGATTGTCAAGATTATTATTAAGATGAACCATACATTTTTCGGATTTTTACGGATAGGGTGATTAGAAGATGTGCACCAGAAGAATAGCAAGGTAAAATTGTTGGGGCTCATTCTTTGCCATATGGTGGTCATCATGGTGGAGCAAAGACGGCGACCAAAGTGCTTAGTTGTGATTTCTATTGGCCTACTCTTTACAAAGATTCTAGTGAGTTAGTTAAAAGATGTGATGAATGTCAATGGCCCGGTGGAATCTCAAAGAAAAGTGAAATGCCTCTCACAACCATTTTAGAGACGATGTGTGGGGTATTGACTTCATGGGCCTTTATGTGAGTGACGCGCCCCTTTTTCTCATGAAATCAGGTTTCGACACGTGACAACTCTTTTAAGGAAGGGTATTAAAAGAGATAGTCGCCACCTAACGGATTGAGGTGCGTTAGGGCACCTAATTGCAAATAACTCTGGATTAACCAGTTGCGTCACCAAAGATCGGGTAAGGGCTCAAATTACCTTGAGGAGAAGGTGTTAGGCACCCCTCTAGGTCCACAACGGTGGGTCTCGTCCGAACTCGAATTATATGAATTAGTCTAAGAGAAGGGAAACAATTTGGGCAAATAAAAGATTGACTTTAAATAGAGGTGGGGAGGGGGGGTCCTAAGTGTTTTAGCCTAAAGGATCAACACGTGAAACATAAATAATATTTTGTAACTCCCTCAAGATGGAGTGTTACTCATATTATTCAGCGGGCACAGACTATCATCTCTTACTACCCGATTATTATCTTTAAGTTGTTTACCTAAAACACACTAGTCAATTCTAAATCGTGCACTACCTGTCACATGCCTATGGTCCAGGAGGCATTTGGACCTCTATTTTTAGGGTGGTTCTACACTTTAACTTAGGTTGCTCAAAAGGTAAAATACTAAGAGCCCGTTTGGACATACAAAATTTTTCCTTTTTTTCAAAACAATGTTTTGTTATACCATTCTTACCAAAATTTTCAACTTCACTTGAAAATCCTTTTTCAACTGAAAATGGGAATTTACTAGTTTTTAGTTTTATAAATATTACCGTATACTTTTAAAATTTATAAAATGATCCCAGCAGTTATTAAAGAATAACTTGTTCATATTCGTGTTATTTTTTGCTTAAATTCCTTCTATGTGTATTAGTAGAATTAGAAAATGTGATACTAATTTTGCAGTGTTGCAGTAAAGCAGAATATGTAAACAATAGCATTTTGATTGTTTATTTCAAGTAGGATAATCAAATTGGGGTGGTTTTGATATTTTTTATAATTTATGGGGCATAAATCATGTTTCATGATTTGAAAAAAGGACATCCAAATATGCTGCAAATATAATAACCAAACACAACTTCATCTTCAATTGAAATTTTAGTGAAACTTCAAATTCCAATTTTTTTTTGGAATGTATGTCCAAACGCCTACTTAGCGACATATAACACAGTTTAGGACTTTCACATATAAGCAAATAGGGCTCAAGTTAGCCTCCACATTTAGACAACAAATGCACGCCAAACTGGCTAACATTGACATATTTTAATTAACTAACGTTGCAGAATCCTATAGGCAGGACCTCTATGTGATACTGAATTATTGAGCAGACAGTTATACACAAAAGTCATTCCTTAATACGATTACCAAAACCTACATAATTTTTCCTACTGATTTTAGCATAAAGAGATTAAACCTACTAGCATAATGTCTAGGTGTTTTACACGATAATAAATAGTGGCAATCACAAAAGCATATTTAGAATCACTTGTTTTGATCCTATAGGCATGTTTTCTAGTGAGGACAATAACATAGTGTTTGAAAACTCCTGAACAAACGGGCAAAATGATAATTGAACAGATTCAGACCTATAGGCATGCTTTCTACAATTAATCCGATTTTAGACCCTATAGACATTATTTCTATAATTTGTGAATGAGGCAACATGTAAATAAAATACTGCACGCACATTGAATCACACAATTTCCTATAGGCATGGTCTCTAACAAGCAAAAACAGAACACAATTGAACCGAGTATTGGACCTATAGGCAGGATTGCTAACATATAATGACTGAGCATAATAAGATACATATAGGCATGATTTCTAACACACGACATACAATAAAATATTATCGAACCTATAGGCAGGATTTCTACCCAATTGGTTGCAAGTAAGATAGAAATTCCTTTCCTAATTTCACTAATACCACATAATGTTATTAAAATAATTATTACTGACCCAGAATGAATACAATAAATTAAAGAGTAGATATAGCTATAGGGATCCTACAGCAGGCCCAAATACACTTGGACAGGCCATGCCTTCATTCTCACAATTCACAACAGCCCCGAAGTTACATTTTCATAGATATAAAACAGCCAATAGTTGAGTGATTCACCCAGTGAGTACACGACCAGGTTTAGCATATAGAACCAAGGCCCTAGTGTGTCAGAGTTCTCAAGGGCTTCAAGAACCCAGGGCAGTGCTAACACTAGGGTTGTTAACAAAGAAAGTTCAGGGGAGAGATTAGTGGATCCAATCCTAGTGTGTAAGAGTTCACGAGGGTCTCAAATGAACCCTGAGCAGTGCTCACACTAAGGAGGCCAAAGGATAGAACTTAGGCAGCACTAGCTAAGAGTGCGATTCAAAGAGTTTAAATGATAGTGAAAGAAAGAATCAAAAACTAATAAAACCAGAATTTGGGGGTTCAGACATGATCAAATTGATCCAACCAAGCAAACGTTTGAATAAATCATAGAACTCAGAAAACAAACACAATGAAACTGATAAACAGATTTCATATTTAGCACAGGTAGCAGTCATATAATAAAACAGTATGCAATGTACATGTTTTCAAGTTTGGCAAAGCCATAGGTGCAAAGCATGTTTGAATTAGGTTAAGTACATATCCTAGTATTATTATCAAGAAAACCAGGACAACATCATTGAAAGGGAAAGGGCATCATATTGGCAAAGGGGTGAACTTACAATCATAGTTTAATACACATATACTCAATAAAATCATGTCAAGTAACAGGTAATATTGTCATATGAGTCTAACAAAAAGGTGATTCCGTTTATATCAAAGGTTTATTTTCAAAATAACAACTCAAGCATGATGAGACAGTCATTTCTAATTACAAACAAATATCAGAGGGGTGTGAGGGTTGAGTGATCATGTTGACATAATAGCAGAGAGGCAGATTACAACTAATAGCAATAATCCTTATGTAAGGCATTTACTACAGGGGTTCAGGGCAAGGGAATAAACATGTTCATAGGCATTCAAAGGTTGATGCATCAACTGGATAGACCTTAAAGAAGTTCAAATAACTCCATAACAGGTAACATTAGGAGCAAACAAGTGTTAAAGGGACTAAGACATAAAAACTGATAAAGATAATGCCTAAACATCACTCATATGCATATTGGATCATGGATTCAGTAATAATAACATGTACAAATCAGGGACATGTAAGAATGAAAGTGCACAAATTAAGTGACTCACCAGTCAAGCGAGAAAAATACACAAAATAATGGAAGTCCACAACATATAGCAGGGTTCAGAATTGAATGACCTTGGCTTCCAGCCGTCCAAAGTTAAAATGTAGAATGCAAAATTAGAATAACTTTAGGTCTAGCAAGCTATAGTGAGTTCAAAAAGAATAATTGAAGGTCCTTTAAAGGGAATGGGAGAAGAGTATATATAGTGGTAGAAATCAGCATATAAACATGGAAACAAATCAGTAACATGCAAGAAAATATTTGCAGAATCAGTTATAGATAATTTAGAGCATAAATCAAGGGATTCAACAAATTAAGGAAGCACCCAAAAATTATTCGTCTTATTTAAGGCAGAAACATAATATTAGGGATATAAAATCATTTAGAATATTAAGCCAGACAAACATTAGGGAAATCATAATTATTAAGATTATTCGGGCAAGTATTAAAGGAATCACAAGTAATACCAAACAAAAAGTTATTCAGAATATTTAAGAAAATACTAAAGTAAAAGTAAGGGAAAACATAAAGAAATAAGGTCATCGAACACATAAAGGAAATGTTCACTAGAATCAATAAGAAAAGGAAAAAAAAGATTCAAGTCCTAGTTTTTAGGGAAAGTATGAAATGAGTGAAAAATATAAAATAAGGTAAAAAATCACACAAGATGAGATGAATAGAAGCAGAATAGCGTTAAAAATAAGAAAATCAGACCTATTTAGGTCTGATTGAAAGGGTTTGAAAACCCTAATTTGGGGTAAGTAAGAATCGCAGAATGATATGACATGCTCGTTACTCACAAAGAATCGATGATGAATATAGACGAAATAGAAACATAAATCAGAGAGTTGAACCGATTCGGTTCGATTTTGGCATGATTTGCTTGCCATATTAAGCAAGCAACTAAGTAAGATCATAGACGAAGGGCCAACAGTGAATATAGGCAAGTAAGGTAAGGGAATCCATGGTGGATTCCGTTTTGGGGTCGAATTTGGGAGGGTTTGATAGAACGACGACTAGGGTTCATAAGAGATGAGAGACGAGAGAGTTCTAGAGTGGCGAGGGGTATAGAATGATTTAGGGTTGGGGTTTGGTATGTTAAAGAGGCGGGTGTAATGTCGACCGTTGATCTTAGAGATCAACGGTCACGATTTAAAGGGTCGTGGGTCGGGTGTTTAAGTGGGTATGGGTACTGGGCTAATGACTTTTGGGCCAGGGGTATTGAGCTGGTGTAAGGTGTTGGGTTAAATCCGAAAATGGGGTATTTTAGGACTAGATTTTAAATACACATTATTTAATAAATAAATAGTTTATAAAAATAATTAATAAATAAAAAAAATATCACTTGTTTATGAAAATGATTTAAAATAATTACTTAATATTATAAAAATGTAAAAAGTTATAATCTGTATAAATAATATAATTATATATGCATATAGGCTATTATTGCAAAATATGCAATTTAACTCGAAAAACGCAAAAATGTAATTATGATAAATGCATTAAAAATATTAAAACCTCATATTGGTATAAATGATAAGTTTAGATGATTAAATAATCATACGAATAAATTCTAAGGTAATTATTGGATATTTATATAATAAAATACAGAAATAAATTGATTTAAAGTCTTTAAAATCATGGAAAATTGTGAAAAATACTTGTTTATGCTTGTAAATCAAATGATGATTTATATGCATTATTTTGAAAGTATATATATATATATATATTTGGAAAATATGAGAGAAAAATTGGGTACAACAGTGAGTTCCTGTGGAAACACCTACATTTTGGTCGCGGTGGATTATGTATCCCAATGGGTTGAGGTCGTTGCTTTGCCCAATAATGAGGCGAGAAGTGCGGTGGCGTTCTTGAAGAAGAATATTTTCACAAGGATTGGTACTCCACGTGCAGTTATAAGCAATGTGGGGTCATATTTTTGCAACAAGGCTTTCGACACTTTACTTAGAAAGTATGGTGTTACTCACCAAGTCACGACTCCCTATCACCCACAAGCTAGTGTCCAAGTGGAAGTCTCGAACCGGGAGAAAAATATTATTTTGTCCACAATGGTGAAATCAAATCGGACGGATTGATCCAAGAAGCTTGATGATGCATTATGGGCTTATCGGACGGCTTACAAAACACCTACTAGAATGTCCCCATATCGGTTGGTGTTTTGGGAAATCTTGTCATCTTCGGGTGGAACTAGAGCACAAGGCATGTGGGCTCTAAAGAAGTTAAATCTTTATTATAATGTAGCCGCTAACTTGAGGGTTGCATATTTGAATGAATTGGATGAGTTCTGGTACCATGCTTATGCGAGTTCGTCCTTATACAAAGAAAAGATGAAATATCTTCATGACAAATACATTTGGAACAAAGATTTCACACAAGATGGGTGATCTTGTATTGTTGTTTAACTCAAGGTTGAGGATGCTTTCTAGGAAGCAAAAATCCAAGTGGAGTGGTCCATTTGAAATTGTAGGCGTGACACCTTTTGGTGCATTAGACTTGAAGAACAAAAATAATGAAGTATTCTGATCAATGGTCACCGGGTGAAGCACTACTTGGGAAAGGTTGGAGATAGCCACGTTGTGGCGGTCATTCATTTCACTTGAGGGTATTCAATGTCGTGTCGTGACGTTAAATCGGGCACTTTTTGGGAGCAACCCGTGTTTCTTTTGTAGTTAGGTATTATTTTTGTTCTAACTTGATTTGATGTGTACTACACGGATGAGTGTGACTTACAAGATTTATGGAAGAAAATATGGCTAAGTGCTCAAGAGAGTGCGAACCACACTTTATTTGTGCGGACCGTACATTTTTATGTGCCATAGCAGATGAGTGTTGTGGACGCACATTTCTCTTGCGGACCGCACATTTGATACATTAAAAATAGCAACTCTCTGAAGTTTAAGCTTGTCAGTGCATAGGTTGATCTGCGACTGCACGTGAAATCTGCGGCCACACCTGAAAATGTGCGGACCCCAGATTGGTTTCCAAGAATGATCGCCTAGGTTAAAGAGTGACGACCGCACATGAAAATGTGTGTCCGCACTCGTCTTTGATCCCTTCTCATTTTTAATGGTATAAATAGTACAGTAGGGCTCATTTTACTCTTTTCCCACTTTGAACAAACAATGTTACCCTGTTAAGTTTTCTTGGAGATTTCAACGTCCACACACAAAGTCACCTAGATTACTCACTCAGTGTATTCACTCTAGCTGGTATGTTCAATTTCATATTAATTTTAAAGTTAGTTTAATTTGTAATTTTTCTTAAAGTTTTTTTAGGCCATCTATTATTAGAGTTCCATTGTGTGTCCAAGTGTGGTAAACCTAAACAGGGTTAACTTGATACATGCTCTACGGGGACTGGGTTAGTGGAATTTCATGTTTTAAAAATGTTTCCATGCATATTTGTTCAAGAAATTGAAAACTTTTAGACTAAAAAAGTTGTTTGTTCATAATGGTTTGAATTCTGCGACCGCACGTGAATATTGAGGTTCGCAGAAATACATTTATTAGATACTTATGAGAGGCAGGAATCTGCGGCCGCGTGTCAAATTGTGTGGACCGCAGATTTCCTCTTGCGGCCGCAGATTAGACTTTTCTCTGTCATTAGAGAGTCTTTACTTTTAAGACTCCAAGGTGCGACCGCAAGTAAAAATGTGCAGACCACAGAAACCCTCTTGCAGATGCAGATTAACCATTTCTCTGTCAGTAGAGATTTCAAATTTTTGGGGACCTAGAAGTGCGGCCGCAATCTCATATGTGCAGACCGCACTTCCCATCGGCGGCCGCATGTCTAATTGTGCGGGTCGCAGATCCCTTGTCCTGCATACATAACTCTACTGTACAACCCCACTGTGTCCTATGGTTTCTCCCTTACCTACATGTCTTGTATGTGTTTGATTAATGAATTTCAACTAAGAATTTCCTCTGCTTGATACAGATAATGGTTCGATCAAGAGAACGAGGAGACACTTCAAAAGGGAGAGATGAATCTTCTCGGGGTCAAGGAAAAAGTGCCTTGCCCCTTGGCCAGCCCAAGAGAAAAAGACACAACAGCCGGTAGAGGGAGAGGTTTTCATGACCCAAAATCCAACTAATCATGATGGAACCTAACCAAACCCGTTTAGTAAGCCAATTAACAACTATCCAATTTTATGAGATTTATTAAGAAAAGAAATGATAATACAACGGCTTTTATACAAGAATTTCCCCAGGGACTGGTAGTATAAATCATGAGGTTCTAAGAGTTAGATTTTTACAAAAACTGAATCAAAATAAATATAACATCTATTTGAAATGTAAATGAATAGGATTTTGAATCTAATGCTACCAAGGACAAGTGATAGCCATAACTCAAATGCAGGTACATCTTCAAATCCAGCTAATGTCGTACACAACAACATCAACATCCAACATCTTCATGCAAGGTGCATAAGTGTAGTATGAGTACAACCGACCCCATGCACTCAATAAGTAACAAATCTAACCTTAGATTGAAACTAGTGACGAGCTGGGACAAGGGTCAGAGTCCAACTCCAATAACCAGCAACATTTCATAACAATATAATAAAGGGTAAATGAAAATAACTCAGAGGTAAGATGCTCAACTCGTTCACAGTTACGGAAAAATAAACATGTTTTTCAAGTATAATAGTAAATCCCAAATCTTTCACCTAAAACCCCAAAAGCATATGAGTAAGTTTGAAAATTGTGATTTCACCAAAAACCTTCCAACAATAAATAAGATATTTCATTTGCAGAAAGCATGAGGAAAATACATCTCTATGCCTACATGTCAATATACAGGTGAAATCATAAACGTCACCAAAATCGGGTAGCAGAAGGAAATGCATCTCTATGCATGTATGTCAAGTACACATGTCAAATATAATGTATCTCAGTGATGAACGTCACTCTCTCACCATGCTCAACGCTCAACACACTCAGTCACCTAGCACTGTACAATACCTGATATGGCATGCAGTCCGATCCACATATAGCCATAAGGTATGTTACGGCGTGCAAACCGATCCACATATATAAGCCATAAGGCTTGTTGTGGCGTGCAACCGATCCCCCCCCCCCCACACATACACATACACACACACACACACACACACACACACACACACATATATATATATATATATATCACTCACAGCACGGCACTCAGGCCCCAACCCAGTCACAATCTCTCCGGTCTCTCGGGCTCACAACGCTCATACTAAGCAACCCTAATCAATAATACGAGATATGAAAATATACATTAACAGAAACTGAGATATGATATGAAATGATGAATGCGGCTGAGTAATAACTGCAATAAAGCAAATAACTCAACAACAGAGAACAACCACCGTGGGTCCCAATAGTGCCAGCATATAGCCTAAACATGATTTCTAGCATAAATTACATCTCAAATTTTCTAACACATAGTGTACAGTAGAAATGTTCAGATAAGATTGCTACACAGTTCCATGGAATCGACTAAATCACAATTCACATGGTGCACGCCCACACGCCTGTCAACTAGCACGCGCGTCACCTCAACATCAATCACATAACACGTAAATTCGGGGTTTCATACCCTCAGCACCAAGTTTTGAAGTGTTACATACCTCGAACAAGCCAAATAATACCAAGCAAGCCAAATGATGCTCCAAATATGCCATCTCGTGCGTACCGACCTCCAGACAACTCGAAACTAGCCAAAAGTAACTCAAATGCATCAAATGATGCCCAACAAAACAATTCCAAATAATAAAGGTCGAATCTTTAATCAATACCCCAAATCAACCAAAAAGTAAAACCCGGGCCTGCATCTCGGAACCCGACAAAACTCACAAAATCTGACAATCCATTCAATTACGAGTCTAACTGTACTAGTTTTACTCAAATTTGACTTAGAATCGATGTTCAAAACTCAAAAATTCACTTAATAAAAATTTAGACAAAAAACCCAAATTTCTCTTTCGAAATCATTAACCAATTGCCAAAAAAGAAGATAGATTCGCGAAATATAATCAAAATCGAGTATAGAACACTTACCTCAATCCACGTGATGAAATTGCTTCAAACTCGCCTCAATCCGAGCCCCAAATCACAAAATATGATAAATGAACCAAAAACCTCAATTTTATAACTTCTACCTAGAAAATTCCGCATATGCGAACACACTATCGCATCTATGACCTCCCCTTCTACGGAACAATTTCGCTTTTGTGAAGCCTCTCTGAAGACCAGTGTGAGGACCTAAAGGGTCATCATATGAATTAAGACTCCATCCCAGTCTCATTAGCCTTAAATATTAATTTTAATTACATTAATTTACGAGCGCAGTTCGGACGTGAAACCAGAAAGCTCTTATGAGAAAATATGAGAAATAATAATTTTGAAATTTAAATTTGGTTTTTGGTTGACTTTGGTCAACATTGTGTGTTTTGACAATCTCGGGAGGTCCGCAGTAAAATATGGGAATTGGGCGTATGCCCAGAATTGAATTCTGAGGTCCCTAGCTTTAGAAATCAATTTATGAAGAAATTTTGTTTTGCTGGATTTTTAAGGAAATAAAGATATATATTAATGTTTGAACTCGTTGGTATCAGGCCCATATTTTGGTTTTGGAGCCCGGTACAAGTTTGTTATGATATTTAAGTTCCATCTGTGAAATTTGGTGAGAATCGGAGTTGATTTGACGTGATTCTGACGTCCAGTTGAAAAGTTAGTGAATTTGAAATCATGGGTTTGACGTTAAATTCGTGGGTCTGAGACACGTCCGTAACTCACCCGGGTCACTCAGGAGCCCGTCCAAATATATCAACAAGTCCCATAACATAACAAGAACCTACTCGAGGCCTCAAATCACATAACAACATTAAAATGATGAATTGCACCTCAATTCGAACTTAAATGAACTTTCAATTTCAACTTCCAAAACTTGCGCCAAAACATATCAAATCAACTCGGAGTGAACTCAAATTTTTGCTCACAAGTCCCAGATGACATAACAAAGCTATTCTAATTCCCGAAACCACAATTCAAATCAAATATCATCAAAATTAACTCCCGGCCAAACTTATGAACTTTCCAAACCTTCTAATTTCTAACTTTCGTCAATGAGTGTTGAATCCTTCTAGAAGTATCCAAATGCAAATTCGTTCATATGACCGTGTCCAAAATTACCGTTCGGACCTAACGGAACCATCAAAACTCCATTCTGGGTCAAATTTCCAAAAGTCAAACTTGGCCAACTCTTCTAACTTAAGGCTTTAATAATGAAATTCATTCTTCCAAACAAGTTCTGAAACACCTGAAAACCAATGCCGACAATTCACATTAGTCATAATATATCATACGGAGCTACTTGTGCCCCCAAACTACCGAATGAAGTGTCATTGCTAGAAATGACCGGTCGGGCATTACAAAGGTGCAAACATCTCCGAGTCTAGCTCCTATGTCCCGTCTAGGGAGGTGTCAAAGGGAAACTCAACCTCTATTCAGGATGGGTATCCGGCCACACATTCAAGGCCACATGGGAGATAACAGCTCAATGATGAGCCATCTTCATCTCACATCACCTCTGAGGGGTCAGAGAGTCTAGCTAGGCTTCTGAGCCTTCAGCTACACCAGTCCTTGAGGCACCTGTTATACATGATATCCCCGATGATGGCAGAGGGGGAGTTTCTACAACTACATGCCATGAAAGATCAAAGAAGAAAGAGTTTTAGGAGGACCGCTTTGTCAGCCTGGCCGCCTTCACCAGTTTTCGTATGTGGTGGCTAGTGAGGTCGCTAACTCTTGAGCAAAAGTTTCTGTTGAAGGATTTGGAGAAGTACACCCCAGCTATATTGAGACAGTTCAAGGCACGAAAGGGGTGGATGTGGTTCACCGAGAGAGTAGAGGATGCCAAAGAATACCTTGTCCATGAATTCTATGCCAATTTGGCTTATATAAAGAAAGGGATGAAGGTGACCAAAGTACTCAACCTCAAGGTGAGATTTGATCAGCATACGCTAAATGCATATTTGGGATTTGAAGATGTTAAGACAAAAGAATATCTGGAGAAATGCGCACTGAAGGATGAAGTCCGACCTTGGTTGGCTGAGATTCTAGCACCACCAGGGCCACCACCACCATGGATCACTACTAGGGTTCCCATCCATCGGAACACTCTGATCTTTGAGGCGAAGGGGTGGAAAACCCTTGTATGGAGCAGACTGGATCCGAGCCAGAACGAAACTCGCCTTCCTATCCCGTGGGCAGTGATTGTGGCTTCCATCATGGCCGGTTACCCAATCAAAATGGGTGTCGTGATGTCGGCCAACATTTCACTGATTGCACGGTAGGACAACTCGGCCTACCCTTATCCCAACACTATCACAGAGTACCTCACCAATGCAAAGGTAGAGCCAAGGGATTTTGACACCAAGATGAAGACAAAGAAGCCCTTCGATTAGTATTAACTGATGGATGCAAGCAACCCAAAGAAGAAAGTTCAACCTTCTACCACCACAGGCCAGTCTAATGAGCCAGCACTGGTAGCTTCTGAGGCAGCTGATCTTCCATCCACCTCTGCTGAGCCTTCTACCAGTGCCACTGCTATGCCTCCACCATCATCTTCAGCTCCTACCATATCCCCTAGAGTTGCTCTAAAACCAGTGCATGTGCCCACAGTTCCTATATCTGCTCTACGAGTCTTCCAGACATTGGCGAGTCTCAACAACTGGATGCAAACAACTACTTCTAAGTTATATGTCTTGTCTAGTACTGTTACAATGTAGTCCACTTCTCAGGAACCATAGGCTCCTTCTGATATTGATAAGATACTGAAGCAGATTTTGGAGAACTACAAGACGATCACGGATACCTTAGAACAACGTCGGGTCAGTGATTGAGGAGTTGGGAAAGGAACTAAAGAAGACGAGGAAGTCCCAGGATTGCAATAAATCAGTGGACAAGCTCCGAAGGGAGGTGACTAGACTTTCTATAGCTGGTGACCTTCCCTTTGACATGCTGCTTGACTCGCACCAGTCCGCCCTAGATCCTTCAGCGCCATCTTCACCGGTAGCACTAGCTGGCCTGTCTGACGAGCCAGACCTTGCTGCTGACACTGCTGAGGCAGTGTGTGATATGTTCGCCAACCCATCCACAACTAGATTTTATGATGATGAGATTCAGTGGCTGATCCTGAGGGAGATGACATTGCTAGGGACACTGAGATGTCCAAGGATTCATAGGGAGTTTTCTTCACCCTCTCCTCTTTTACTCTTATTTTTCTATCAAACTTAATGGATTTCAAAGCACGAAAGTTCCCAAGTTCGGTTCCCAGAAGGTTGAGACTCATATACTCCATTTTTCGCGGTTAATGTTAAGTTCTATTGCTGAAAAATCACCGGCGTTAGTGCCCGATTTGATACCATATGCCACCTGAAATTTTCCAAAGCTGATTTTTGATAAACATCCCATCATGATCCTTTTGTCCTTTTTTGGAACTGAAAGTTCCTCGTTCCCAATTTTTTGCTCCCCCATTGAGCATTTTTTTTCCCAATTTTTCGATGGCTAAAAAAACTATGCAGGACTGTTGGTTCTAAGAAATAATGTTTATTCACTTCTTAGCAATTGTAAACAACACAAGAGACAAATTACATCTACAACTATGAGTTTTTTGTTTTTGTTTTTTCGGTTGTGGATTTTCTTTCTCACCCAATTATTTTTGTATTTGTACGTACACCAATTTATCTTCTCCATTTGATTCTTGGTATTTGGTTACACTGGATTAGTGAAACTATAGGAGATTACTTTAATGGAGGTTGTTCTTGCTCAAATGTAATTCAACTTTGACATTAAAGTTTCCTAATAGAAAAATAAAATAAAAAAGGTAATCTATTTCAAGCTTAGTCAAAGCTCAAATTGTTACATCCCATACTTAAATATTAGGATAAGTGTCACGATCCAAATTTTCCTTAGGGATCGTGATGGCGCCTAACACCACACTTGCTAGGCAAGTCAATGTTTGAATTCGAGTGGCTAATTTCCTTTGATTATTTTCTTAAGCAACGATAAATAAATTTAAAGTAAACTTAATGTAAATGATTTCCACATATAAGATACTAAACAATTAAATAAAAACGAACCACGAGTTAATTATATAAATAGATCTAGAACTACCCCAGAGTCTGGTGTCACAATTGACGAACTACTAAAGAATATTACAAATAATGGGCTGAAAGAAATAGTATAACTGTTCTGAATATAATAAAACAACGTATGTAAAATCAGAGAAGACTCTCGGGATCTGCGAACGCCGGCAGATATACCTCGTGTCTCCGAATGAATAGGTGGCTGCTCTACAATTCTCTACTACTGGATAGTACCTGGATCTGCACAAAAGAGTGCAGAGAATAATATCAGTACAACCGACCCTATGTACTAAGTAAGTGCCGAGCCTAACCTCGACGAAGTAGTGACGAGGCTAAGGCGGGGCATTAACAGTATATCATGTGACAACATAAATAATAAAGCAAGAAAGAAATTCTAAACAAATAAACAGATACTGCACAATAATAAAATAACTCAGCCGCCTTTTCTAGGTCTCAGCTATAACCAATACTCAAGTAAAACTCCAAGTTTCCAAACTTTACTTTAAAATAATCACATGTGCTAAATATAAGAAAAACTGCAGAGTAAAACAAAAAATCCAAATCATTTAAAGTTCAAACTCAGTAAAACATCATTATTCCCCATTTCACTGTCTTGTTGCAGCGTGCAACCCGATCCCACCTATTCATAGTATCACCATCAATTATTCACCCTTATCACACCAATTATCCACCCTTATCACACCACTAATCCACCCTTATTACATCAACACTTTCAACCACTTACAACAACAAATGTAAATAATCAAAGAAAGCGACATATATATATATATATATATATATATATATATATATATATATATATATATATATATATATATATCCAAAAATAGTGTCAAACTGCTCAACACTTCTGTCCCCAAGAGAACAAAATACACAACCAATATTCTTCCAAAATAACCAAAATAATATTTAACAGCAAAATAATGAGGCCTAGTAGTCATGAAAACAATAATTAACAAAGAACAATTAAGACCGGGATTAATTAAATTGGGAACGGGGAAAGGATCATGTTTAACAGGCCATTTGGGTGATGCATAGATACTCGTCACCTAACCCACGCCCATGCATTTCACATAGCAAACAAGTGGGGATTCCTATTCCCTCAAGTCAAAGTTAGACCAGACACTTACCTCAATTTCGTAGGCCACTCACTGCTCAATTATTGCTTTTCCTTTTGAATTCACCTCTAACTTTCTCGAATCTAATCATAATTAACTCAATATCATCAATCTATGCTAAATGAACTGACTTTATTGAAAAACATGACTTTTCCTATGTTTTCTCAAAAAAAATGAAAACCCGACCCCGGGCCTGCTTGGCCTAAACTCGGGGTTCGGACCAAATTACGTTTACCCATTCACCCACAAATCCAAATATACTATTAGTTTCGAAATCAGACCTCAATTTGATATAAAATTTTGATTTTTACAAAATTCCCTAGTTCTACCCAAACCCTCAATTTTCACCATGAAAATTCTTAGTTTTTGCTTTAAAAGTGATGAAAAACAGTAATGAATTGAAATAACAAAGTTTAGAATTGATTACCTATGACTTGGGGATGATAATTATTGAAGAAAATCGCTCTTAGGGCTGTAAACCTCGAAAATATGGTGAAAAAGAAGGTCTGGCCGTTTTAAAAAGGGTATTTATATTAGCTGGGCTGAAGACCTATGCGTTCACACTCAAAGGCATGTGGTTGCATAGGGTAAGGGAAGCTGGGCAGTGCGTTCGCGTGGGGAGGGGTGCGATCGCATAGAGTAATAGCCTCCCATCCCCCAGGCATGTTTTAATACATTGCGTTCAGAAGGAGAGCTATGTGTTCGCACAACACAGCTCAGATGAAGCATCGCGATCGCAGCCCTGGAGATGCGTTCGCACATTACACAAAATAGGGACTCAGATTTTTACACTATGCGATCGCGGCCCTTCCTATAGGATCGCATAGAACAAAAGACCTGGACACCAGAAAATGAAAAACCAACAATTCTCATTAAGTGTAAATCACCTCGTGGCCTATCCGAAACTCACCCTAGCCCTCGGGGCTCTAAACAAAACATGCACGCAAGTCTAAAAACATCATATGTACTTGCTCGTGCGATCAAATCATGAAAATAACATGTAAAACTAGGAGTTAAATCTCAAAACTCATCATTTTCATCAAGAACACTTAAAGTTCATAACTCTCCAACCGGATGTCTGAATCACGTCAAACGAACTCCGTTTTCACCAAATTTCACAGTTAGCCTTTTAATATCAAAACAAATCTGTACCGGGCTCCGAAACAAAAATACGGGCCTGATACCAATGATTTTAAACCTTATTTCTTTTCTTTAATTCATAAACATTTCAGCAAAATAATATTTTTCAAAAATTGATTTCTAAGGCTTGGGACATCGGAATTCATTTCCGGCCATACGCCCGAGTCCCATATTTTACTACGGACCTCCCGGGATCATCGGAACACGGATCCAGGTCCGTTTACTCAAAATGTTGACCAAAGTCAACTTTTATCAAATTTAAATTCTAGAAATCACTATTTCTCATATTTTCACATAAAAGCTTTTCGGTTTCACGCCAGAACTGCGCACGCAAATCGAGGTATTTAAAATTAGTCTTTTTATGGATATTAAGAAAGGAATGGAGTCTAAATTTATAAAATGACCCATTGGGTCATCACAATCTCCACCTCTAAAACACATGTTCGTCCTCGAACGGACATAGAAAGTTACCTGAAATGGTGAACAAGTGTGGATATCTACTCTGCATGTCCGACTCGGACTCCCAGGTAGCTGCCTCAACGGGTTGGCCTCTCCACTACACTCCAACTGAAGGATAACTCTTAGAGTTCAACTGGCGAACATGCCGGTCTAAAATAGCTACCGGCTCCTCCTCATAAGTCAAGTCTTTGTCCAATTGGACATAGCTGAAATCGAACACGTGGGACGGGTCACCATGATATTTTTGGTGCATAGACACATGGAATACCGAATGAATTGAGGATAACCATGGAGGCAAAGCAAGTCTATAAGCTACCTCCCCCACTCTATCAAGAATCTCAAACGGCCCGATATACCTAGGGCTCAACTTACTCTTCTTCCCAAATCTCATAACACCCTTCGTGGGCGACACACGAAGCAATACTCTCTCTCCAACCATGAATGCCACATCACGAACCTTACGATCGGCATAACTCTTTTTCCTAGACTGAGCTGCACGAAGTCTCTCCTGAATAATCTTGACCTTATCTAAGGCCTCCTGAACTAAGTCTGTACCCAACAACCGAGCCTCTCCCAGTTCTAACCATCCAACCGGCGATCTGCACCGCCTACCATATAATGCCTCATAAAGAGCCATCTGAATGCTCGACTGATAACTATTATTATAAGCAAACTCCGCTAACGGCAAGAACTGATCCCATGAACCTCCAAAGTCAATAACACAAGCGCGGAGCATATCCTCCAATATCTGAATAGTATGCTCAGACTGCCCGTGAGTGTGTGGGTGAAATGTCGTACTCAACTCTACTCGGGTACCTAACTACGCTGAACTGCCCTCCAAAAGTGCGAAGTAAACTCGTACCTCGATCGAAAATGATAGACACGGGCACACCATGAAGGAGAACAATCTCCCGAACATACAACTCAGCCAACCGCTCTGAAGTATAAGTACTTGCCACAGGAATGAAGTGTGCTGATTTAGTCACCCTATCCACAATAACCCAAACTGCATCGAATTTCTTCTGAGTCCGTGTGAGCCCAACAACGAAGTCCATAGTGATACGCTCCCACTTCCACTCAGGAATATCTATCTGCTGAAGCAAACCACCAAGTCTCTGATGCTCATACTTTACCTGCTGACAATTTAAGCAATGAGCCACATACGCCACAATGTCCTTTTTCATCCTTCTCCACTAATAATGATGCTTCAAATCTTGGTACATTTTTGCTGCCCCTGGGTGAATAGAATACTTGGAGCTATGAGACTCCTCAAGGATCAACTCACGAAGGCCATAAACGTTAGGCAAACATAACCTACCCTGCATCCTCAAAACGCCATCATCTCCAACTGTAACCTGCTTGGCATCAACGTGCCAAACTGTGTCCCTAAGAACCGCCAAATGTGGGTCATCATCCTGCCGCTCCCGAATACGATCAATTAGAGAAGACCAAGCGACGGTACAAGCTAGAACACTGCTGGGAGAAATATCCAACCTCACGAACTGATTAGCCAAAGTCTGAATGTCTGAAGCCAACGGTCTCTTGCCAACTGTAATATACGCCAGACTGCCCATACTCACTGCCTTTCTACTCAATGCATCGGCCACCACATTGGCCTTCCCCGGGTGATACAATATGGTGACATCATAATCTATTAGCAACTCTAACCATCTCTGCTGCATCAAATTTAGATATTTCTGCTTGAATAAGAACTGGAGGCTGCGATGGTCAGTAAAAATTTCACACGTCACGCAATAAAGATAATGCCTCCAAATTTTCAAAGCATGAACAATGGCTGCCAGCTCTAAATCATGAACAGGGTAAGTCTTCTCATGGACTTTCAACTGACGAGACGCATATGCAATCACCCTGCCATCCTGCATCAACACTTCTCCATGGCCAACTCGAGAAGCATCACAATACACTTTAAAGGAACCCGAATCTGACGGTAACACCAACACCGGTGTTGAAGTCAAGGCTGTCTTAAGCTTCTGAAAGCTCTCCTTGCACTCATCTGACCATTTAAATGGGGCACCTTTCTGAGTTAATTTAGTCATTGGGATTGCTATGGATGAGAACCCCTCCACAAAACGACGGTAGTAACCTGCCAAACCTAAGAAACTCCTAATCTCCGTAGTTGTAGTAGGTCTAGTACAGTTCTTGACTGCCTCTATCTTTTAAGGATCGGCCTGAATACCCCCAGCTGATACAATATGACCCAAGAAGTCTACTGAATCTAACCAGAACTCACATTTAGCAAACTTGGCATACAACTGATTATCTCTCAAAGTGTGGATGCTATACGGAGGTGCTGCTCATGCTCTTCCCGATTGCGGGAGTATATAAGAATGTCATTAATGAACACGATCACGAAAGAGTCCAGATGGGGCTTGAAAACCCGATTCATCAAATCCATAAAGGCTGCTGGAGCATTAGTCATCCCAAAAGACATAACCAAAAATTCATAATGCCCATACCTCGTCCGAAAGGCTGTCTTAGGAATATCGGACGCCCTAATCTTCAGCTGATGATAGCTCGACCTCAAATCTATTTTCGAAAATACTCTAGCACCCTGAAGCTGATCAAATAGGTCATCAATTCTCGGCAATGGATATTTATTCTTGATAGTAACTTTATTCAGCTGCCTGTAGTCTATACACATTCTCACCGACCCATCTTTCTTCTTTACAAACAAAACCGGTGCACCCCAAGGCAAGACACTGGGTCTTATGAAACCCTTATCTAGAAATTCATGTAACTGTTCTTTCAACTCTTTCGATTCTGGTGGGGCCATCCGATATGGAGGAATGGAAATGGGCTAAGTGCCCAGAGCCATATCAATACAGAAATCAATATCCCTGTTGGGCGACATACCCGGTAGGTCTGCAGGAAATACCTCAGGAAACTTACGCACGATAGGAACTGACTCTATAGAAGAAACCTCAGCACCGGAATCACGAATATGAGCCAAATAAGCCAAACACCCTTTCTTCACCATGCGGCGAGCCTTAGCATATGAAATTACCCGGCTAGGAAAATAACCAGAAGTCCTTTTCCATTCTAATCGAGGCAACCCCGGTAAGGCTAAAGTAATTGTCTTGGTGTGACAGTCTAAAATGGCATAATAGGGCGATAACTAATCCATGCCCAATATAACATCAAAGTCAACCATGTCTAGAAGCAAAAGATCAACACTAGTTTTAACACTTCAATGACTACCACGCACGAATGATATACTCAATCTACCACAATAGCATCCCCCATCAGTGTAGACACATAAAAAGGAACACTCAAGGGCTCACGGGGCACATTCAAATACGGAGAAAAATAGGATGAAACATACGAATAAGTAGACCCCGGATCAAACAAAACTAAAGAAGCTCTATCATAGACTGAGATGATACCTGTAATAACAGTGTCAGAGGACTCTGCCTCGGGTCTAGCTGGAAATGCATATAGTCGGGGCTGGGCCCTGCCACCCTGAACCACACCTCTGGGAGGACCTCCACCTCTAGCAGGCTGACCTCCACCTCTAGCCATCTGTCCTCCACCTCTAACATTCTGGCCTCTACCTCTAACTACATGACCCCTACCCCTTGCCGGCTGGGCAGGTGGTACTGGAACTGGTGCCGGAACTATAGCATGGGAACCCTGCTACTGAAACTGATTACCTGCATAATACGGACAAGCCCTCTGGATATGCCCATGTTCACCACACTCGAAGCATCCCCGCTGAATAGTATTCCGACCAGGATGAATCGGCTGGCCACGCGAATCACTCTGCAGAGGAGGTGCTCTAATAGGAGCTGAATGAGCACTGTAGACTGGCTGAGCAGAAGGACGAAGATAAGAACCACGACCCCATGAAGTACCATGTGAAACCTGTAGTGCTGAATGGAATGGCCTGGAAGGATGGCCTCGGCTAAATGAAGTCCCGCCTCCAGATGAGGCACCACTGAAAACACCGGAATGGCGAGGTCTCTTGTCTTACCCCCGACCTCCCATCCCAAGAACTAACTCAACCCTCCTAGCAATATTAGTCACATCCTGAAGTGAAATCTCCGACCCTGTTTCCTTAGCCATCTGCAACCTGATGAGATGAGCAAGTCCATCAAAAAACCGTCTGACCCCTTCCATATATGTGGGCAATATAAGAATAACATGTCTAGCCAAGTCCACAAAACGAGTCTCATACTGGGTCACAGTCATATTTCCCTGCTGTAGTCGCTCAAAATGACGACGCTTATCCTCTCGTGTAGTAACAAGCAAGAACTTCTCCAAAAAGAGATGGGAGAACGGATCCCAAGTCAGAGCAGGTGATCCAACTGGCCTAGTCAACAAATAGTCTCTCCACCATTTCTTAGCAGAACCATTCATCAAAAAAGCCGCAAATTCGACCCCATTGGTCTCCAAAATACCCATATTACGTAACACCTCATGACAACTATCCAGATTTTTGAGGGTCCTCTGAAGTAGCACCACTGAAATGGACAGGGAATAACTTAATGAACCTGTCAAGTCGTCACAGAGCATCGATAGTCATAGCTGCCCCAGTAACGGGCGGCACTGCTGCAACTGACTGAATTACCCCAAGGGGATTGGCTATTGGGGTCCGAACTTGAGGAGTAGTTTGAGCTGGAGTGTGAGTGGAAGAAGTCTGGACCCCTCCTCCAGCATGAGATACGACTGCAGCAATAGAGAATGTGCCCGTCTAAGCCACACTCTCTATCAAGCCCACTAAACGTACCAAAGCATCCTGAAGAACTGGGGTAGCAATAAACCCCTCGGGGACCTGAGCTGGTCCTGTCGGAACAGTCTGAGCTGGAACCCCCTTATTAATCTCAATCTGGGGCTCTGCTGTTGTGGCTGCTGCCTGAGCAACGGGATGAGTCCTGCCCCTGCCTTGGCCTCTGGCGTAGCCTCGGACTCTGCCCCTAGTAGGAGCTGCTGCTGCTGGAGGGCCTGAATGCTAGTCGGCGGAAGAAGAAGCATGTGTTCTAGCCATCTGTGAGAGAATAGAAGAATCTAGTAAGTATTTGGGATACAAGATTCGCACGATAGTGTAGAAATAAAAATGGAGTTGTTTCCTAACTCAATAGCCTCCGAGAGATAAGTATAGACGTCTCTGTACCGATCCTTTGGACTTTACTAAGCTTGTTCGTGAATTGTGAGACCTAAGCAACCTAGTGCTCTGATACTAACTTGACACGACCAAAATTCCCAACCTTAGGGATCGTGATGGCGCCTAACACCACACTTGCTAGGCAAGCCAATGTTAGAATTCTAGTGGCTAATTTCCTTTGATTATTTTTTTAAGCATCAATAAATGAATTTAAAGTAAACTTAATGTAAATGATTTTCACAGATAAGATACTAAATAATAAAATAAAAACGAACCATGATCTAATTATATAAATAGATCTAGAACTACCCTAGAGTCTGGTGTCACAATTCACGAACTACTAAAGAATACTACAAATACTAGGCTGAAAGAAATAGTATAACTGTTCTGAATATAATAAAACAGCGTATGTAAAATCAGAGAAGACTCTCGGGATCTGCGAACGTCGGCAGATATACCTCGTGTCTCTGAATGAATAGGTGGTTTCTCTACAATTCTCTACTACTGGATAGTACCTAGATCTGCACAAAAGAGTGCAGAGTGTAGTATCAGTACAACCGACCCCATGTACTGAGTAAGTGCCGAGTCTAACCTCGACGAAGTAGCTACGAGGCTACGGCGGGGCATTAACAATATATCCTATGACAACATAAATAATAAATCAAGAAAGAAATTCTAAACAAATAAACAGATATTGCACAACAATAAAATAACTCAGTCACCTTTTTTAGGTCTCAGTTATAACCAATACTCAAGTAAAACTCCAAGTTTCCAAACTTTACTTTAAAATAATCACATGTTCTAAATATAAGAAAAACTGTAGAGTAAAACAAAAATTTCCAAATCATTTAAAGTTCAAACTCAGTAAAACATCATTATTCCCCATTTCACTGTCTTGTTGCGGCGTGCAACCCGATCCCACCTATTCATAGTATCATCAATTATCCACCCTTATCACACCAATTATCCACCCTTATCGCACCAACACTTTCAACCACTTACAACAACAAATGTAAATAATCA